>VDFB02056351.1:27719757-27992223 GCA_007258455.2 Sequoia sempervirens
ATGCAAGGCATACCCATAGAGCCCAATGGTTGGACACACAATTCAAGCTATGCAAGGACACCTTTCCACTTGGTAGCATAGTATCAGTGGTTGAATTTGTAGAGAACTGAACTCTACAGCCACAGCGTGAGGTGCAGTCACAGTATTATAACTCCACACAGGTTTCGATATTTGTGCACATAGCATTCATACATGCAGCTCAAAGTATAGAGGACGAAAGGAAGGTATTGAGGGAGTATCACTTTTATATTAGTGATGATCGAACACATTCTCCATAGTTTGTGCAAGGTTTCTTCCAGATGTTCTACAAATCATTTGGCTTAGAGGGGCATATCATATGGTCAGCATATAATATGGTCAGATAACTGTGCAGCACAG
Source organism: Sequoia sempervirens (assembly GCA_007258455.2). Taxonomy (NCBI): domain Eukaryota; kingdom Viridiplantae; phylum Streptophyta; class Pinopsida; order Cupressales; family Cupressaceae; genus Sequoia; species Sequoia sempervirens. Next base: position 27,720,136 of record VDFB02056351.1, read on the forward strand.
TTCAAGAATGTGCGCATGTTCTACTGGTTGTGCAGGATGCATCTCACTACACATGTTCAACATATGTGGAACTTTTGTGAGGCTGGACATGGAAAGGGCGAGCATGACGGTGCAAGAGCATGTGTAAAAAAAGCATTAGCACGAGAAGCGTTAAAGTATAAAGACAGTGCACAATTGACAAATGCAAGATCAATCGTCGAGTGGTGTAATGGTTTGATGGGTCCAGGTAATGAAGGTACATCTTCGGTTCATAGATTTTTTTGGTTGATGGATGATACTAACATTGCACCATATGAGGATTTTTTTACACTAACAAGATCGAGTGAGTTGAACTCTTTCCTTAGCTCAAATGTAGGTTCATGGAGTATCGATACACGTAAGATGGCATGCTTTTGTTCTTCATGTACAATGCAAGCCTGAATGATTGTGAGTTAGAGGAGTGGGTTGACAAATGGTTGACAAGTTATCTTAGCCCACTTCACATGTATCGCCCTTTGATGACATTGGAACTAATACGGATGGAATCATCGGTTGACTTTGACCATGTATCGGATCTAGTTCAACCAGTTAATATATCTACTTGCTTAGTATTTGAAATTCCATATTGTTATCTTACTTTGTACTGTATTCATAATGTTGACTAATTTCAAGAGATATGTCGCACATATAAATGCAGGGCATGTTTATGTAGTTATTGCAGATGAAGACAATGAAGAGGGTACAAACTATTACTTGTGTCATTGTGTTGAGGTAAAAAAGAAATTGGAAACCCCAATTATAGATGGAGAAAACATTGAATACCCTAAAGGCTCAGTTGTTGTTACTGGAACGTGGCTGAGAAGGTACCCACATAAGAGTATTAAACATTGGTTGTTTGAGGAATTTGACACGCATCGTAAGATTCTTCATTACTCAAACCTTTTCATGGTATCCAATGTTCGTTTGAGCAGATATGGGGGTAGACCTTTGAACAAGACCTTGTGGAAGGTCTGTGAGTCTGACCATGACGAAATACTTAACACAATAAAGAGTAGAGCAGACCCGGATGGTTCATTGGATTAATTTGTAAGTATATGCACAACGGTTCTTATTAATTTATACTTGTATCCATGTCAATTTGGTTGATGCCAATGCTATCATCTTATTTTACTTTGTGTATCTGTATGTAACTAGGCAAACATTGATTGGTGTCCCCTTGCATAAAATATGATTTTAAGCCATTACAAAAGTGTGTGTGATACTTGATGAGGCAATTTCAAGTTATTCATTTGAATTTAACCTTATCATGACCACCTATGATGTAGACATTATAAGAGCATCTCGAATTTCAATAAATTCTATTCATGAGAGGTGTTGTGTGCAATAGGTATCTTGGAACTCCCAGTGAAGATGTATAACCAACACTGACTAAGTTGAGAGACTGACATGCCTATCTGTAAGTGCCTTCCATCTATTTTGGATGAGCTATTTCTTTTTATTCTTTTCCTTTGTGTATCTATAACTAAACTATTAAAAATTGATTTAGGCCTTGTCCTTTGTAGATTAAGATAATACAGAGAATTAGGTTTCTTTTGAGTCCATCTAGAAGAAAATCCATTGAGTTTTTCCATTGTTAGAGCACATTTTCTGAAATTCAGTTTGGAACCTTCAATTTGAGGTTTTGAGAGTCAAGTAAATAAATAAAGCATACTCCACTGAATTAGGCTTGTAGATCAGTGGAGTAGGGTTATAGTAGGGTGTTTATGGTGTAGGAGCACCAAGGACAATCAGGACCACAAGGTGGTCAAGTGGTAAATTTTGATTTGTAGTCCATGAAGAATGTTGTAATAAGGTCACAAGGACCATTAGGAAGTGTTTCAAGTCAATCTAGGTTGGTAGGATATGAGGTTGCAATGTCATGTTAGCATGTTGTCAATTTGGTGTAACGAAGCCTTGAATGGCCTAAATGTGAAAATGTATGTAAATTCATAATGTAAGGGTCAAGATGATGTAATGAGGCCATCATAAGGTCACTAGTTTAGGTATGGAGTCATTGTAATTGCTATTTTAATTCCATTCAAGGCTCATTATTCAATATAGAAAGTTTGGTTAATGTTTGATTCAGAGTTTTCAATGCTTTATTTCTAATTTTTCATTGTATTTCCTGATTTTACTGTATTTTCAGAGTTTCCTTCACCTGTACAGACCCATACATTCTTAGATATACCTCTCATTCATGTTTTCATGTTATTTGGATGATCAATGGATGTTTTTACAATTCTCTTTAAGGAATTGGTCTTTTAGTTGTCCAGTGGTGAATTGGAAGACTATAGTGCTGACCTTATGGAAGCTGGATTAGATATATGAACTTGAGTTGGTTTCTTGGTTCTTAAGTCTGAATTTGTATTCCTCCACCCTACTCTACATCAGTTGATATGACTTCAAAAAGGCCTTGTGAACGTTGTATGTTGTTGGCAATCATACTTTTGAAAAAATACCAAAAGGCTCTATTTTCTAACGTTTTTATCTCTTTAGAAGCAAAGAAGTTGGGACAGCAGGCATGTGTTCCAAAATAAGTGTATCTGAAAATAATATATGTTTTTAATGGCCAAAATGGGTACCCTAAAATGTATTTATCTTGTAAAGATTCATTGTGGTTTGCATGTTACACCCAATTTAGTGTTTTAACACTTACAAGCAAATTTGGTCTTCTAGTGCAAGCAATTGTGAAATCTGATTAAATAGTGTTGTAATAAAGTGTTTTAGCTTTGTTCATATCAAAATAAAGATGAATAAAGTATACCAAGGTCTGGTAAAAGTTTGGAAGCAAGATTTGAAGGTTAGGTGTCTTTTTGCCTTGTGAAAAGTTGCAAAGTCATGCAACTTTCGTTCTCTAACTCGTCTGACCAAAAAAACTGTTCCAACGTGTCTGAATAGGCATGTTTACACTAGGAATGGTCCTCTTTCATACCCAAACATGCAGAATCACTTCGAGCTATGTTCAACCAAATCGATCCCTTAAGGGTCCAAAGGGCAAAATGGCTACAAACTTCAACATGAGGTTACTCAGACACCGTGATGCTTAGAAACTTCTCATTTAATCATATGGGATTGTGTTGGGCCCCTCTACAATAACCTCTCTCGGTTTTCATTATCTCAGAGTGGTTTTCCCGTAGTCTCCAGTTTTCAATTGATGGAAAAAATGTCAAATAGAAGCAGTGGAAAGTTGCAAAATGGTGCAACTTTCATTCTGCAACTCACGTGACCAAACTGACTATTCCAACGCGTCTAAATAGGCATGCTTACACTAGGAATGGTCATCTTTCACACCCAAACATGCGGAATCACTCCGAGCTACGTTCAACCAGATCAATCCCTTAAGGGTCCAAAGGGAAAAATGGCTACAAACTTTAGCATGAGGTTACTCGGACACTGTGACCCTTAGAAATTTCTTGTCTAATCATATGGGATCATGTTGGGCCCCTCTACAATAACCTCTCTCGGTTTTTGTTATCTCAAAGTGGTTTTCCCGTAGTCTCCAATTTTTGTTGATGGAAAAGTGTCAAATGGAAGCAAGTGGAAAGTTGCAAAAGTGGTGTAATTTTCGTTATACAACTCGTGTGACCAAACGATCATTCCAACATGTCTGAATAGGAATTTTTATGCTAGGCATGGTACTCTTTCACACCCAAACATGTAAATCGCTTTGAGCTTACGCTCAACCAGATCGATCCCTTAAGGGGTTTAAAGGGCAAAATGGTTGCAAACTTCAGCATGAGGTTACTCGGACACCGTGATGCTTTATAAACTTTTTGTCTAATCCTATGAGATCATGTTGGGCCCCTCTACAATAACCTCTCTCAGCTTTTGTTATCTCAGAGTGGTTTTCCCGTAGTTCCATTTTTTGGTTGATGGAAAAGTGTCAAATGGAAGCAATGGAAAGTTGCAAAGTGGTGCAATTTTTGTTCGCAACTTGTATGACCAAACAGACTGTTCCAATGTGTCTGAATAGGATTTTTTATGCTAGGCATGGTACTCTTTCACACCCAAACACGCAAAATTTCTATGAGCTACGTTCAACCGGATTGATCCCTTAAGGTTCCAAAGGGCAAAATGGTTGCAAACTTTAGCATAGGTTACTCAAATACCATGATGCTTATAAACTTCTCATATGATCCTATGAGATCATGTTGAGCCCCTCTACAATAACCTCTCTCAATTTTTGTTATCTCAGAGTGGTTTTCTCGTAGTCTCCAGTTTTTAGTTGATGGAAAAAGTGTCAAATGGAAGCAGTGGAAAGTTGCAAAGTGGTGCAATTTTTGTTTTGCAACTCGTGTGACCAAACAGACTATTCCAATGTGTCTGAATAGGAATATTTACGCTAGGCATGGTCCTCTTTCACACCCAAACACGTGGAATCGCTCCGAGCTACGTTCAACCGGATCGATCCCTTAAGGGTCCAAAGGGCAAAATGGCTGCAAACTTCAACATGAGGTTACTCAGACACCGTGATGCTTATAAACTTCTCGTCTAATCTTATGAGATCATGTTGGACCCCTCTACAATAACCTCTCTCAGTTTTTGTTATCTCAGAGTGGTTTTTCCGTGGTGTCCAGTTTTTAGTTGATGCAAAAAGTGTCAAATGCAAGCAGAGGAAAGTTGCAAGGTGGTGCAATTTTCGTTCTACAATTCGTGTGACCAAACAGACTGTTTCAACACATTCAAATTAGAATTTTTATGGTAGAAATTTTCCTCTTTCACACCCAAACATGTAGAATCGCTCCGAGCTATGTTCAACCGGATCGATCCCTTAAGGGTCCAAAGGGCAAAATGGCTGCAAATTTCAACATGAGGTTACTCGGACATCGTGATGCTTATAAATTTCTTGTCTAATCCTATGGGATCACGTTGGGCCCCTCTACAATAACCTCTCTTGGTTTTCATTATCTCGGAGTGGTTTTCCCATGGTGTCTAATTTTCAGTTGATGGAAAAAGTGTCAAATACAAGCAGTGGAAAGTTGCAAGGTGGTGCAATTTTTGTTTTGTAACTCGTGTGACCAAACGGACTGTTCCAACACATCTGAGTAGGAATGTTTACGCTAGGCATGGTCCTCTTTCGCACCCAAACACACAAAATCGCTTTGAGCTATGTTCAACCGGACCGATCCCTTAAGGGTTTGAGTGTAGTATGTTGAAATAGGCCATTTCTCTTATTGTTCAGGTTGTGTCTCGGTGATATGGGCCTGATGTAACTTGAATTGTGGTAGCTTGATATACAAAGTCTATTAATGCTAGGGTTCAATTTGTATGATTTTGAAAAAGAAGCCAACTGAGTAGAGTTACCAACTGAGTAGAGTTATCAACATTATTCATAAATAATAATAATTTGTTTAGTACACTAGCCATTTTTATGCCTTCTTGTAGTCTCAAACATTATTTTGTATCATTGATACATCAGTTTTTGAAGTGGCAACTTAATATAGCTCCATAATACAAAATCTAGTTCAAGCTGATTTTCACGTGAAAAAAATGTGAATCAAATCACGTTGATGTAAAAAAAAGCCATGAGACCATAGCTTGTGGTGCAGGAACACCTAGGCCATGTAATTCCTTCAAAAGGATAAGTTGTCAAAAATTTATTTAAGTCCATGTAATGCCAAAATTAAATGTAATCAAGGCATGAAAAAGGACAAAGTGTAATATTGTCAAAATGCTAAATATGTAAAAGAGAGAAAAAGAAAGAATGTGAAGAGACAAAACAAGAAAATCAAGAAAATCAAGGAAGAGGACAAGTCATAGGTCATTCAAGGAAGATGAACAGGTAGTTGATGGTTGGAAACTTCTTTAAAAGCATTGTAAAGGCCGAGCAAAGAGATCATTGTATTCTGGAAGAATTAAATTAACAAAGAGTTCCCTGTTTTAGATTATTTTCTATGTTTTTCAGTTGTTTCTTAACTTGTACGGATTGTGCAAGAGTTTAGGGCTAAAATTTAGATTTTTTCCAGTAGGTTGGGGAATCACCATTTGTTTTCATCCATTTGGGAAGGAATCCATTAAATTTAATGTTTGTTTGAGCATTCTTCTTATGGCTCGGTCTGAAATCCAGTGCATTGAGTTTTGAGTCTTATAAGGCATTTCCACACTACTCCACCAATGTAGGTCAGGTAGATTGGTGGAGTAGGTTAGGGATAGGTTATTTGTTATGTTTTTATGTTTGTGAGTGGAGGAAAAAGCAAGAATACCTTGAAGGAGCTGCTGCTACATAGGAAATTCTGAGTTTTCCAGTCAAAATGAACAGTTTCCAGCATGATAGTGGAGAAAGAAAAAGTTCATGGTTTAGAAGATATTTCCAAATGCCTTTTCAGATGTATTTTGACATGTTCCAATGGTTGTCTGGAGGTTTTTAGGTTTGCATGTAGCCTATACAGGAAACCCTCATTGATTTTTGAGTTTTTCACCCTATAAACAAGGGTTTGTCAATATACTATAAAAAGGAGTCTTTTAATCCTTGAAAATGGATAAATTGGGAGTTTTGTGTTATGTATAATGACTATTTTGAGGTTTTAATTGTTTTGGGAATGTTTGAAGGGGGTCTTCTTTGAAAATTAGGCCTATTTTAGTAGCCTTTTTAATAGCGTTTAGACTAAAAACTGCTTATTTCTTCAATATAAGTTATTCTAAGTTTTTGATATGAGGACATGGGCATTAAGAGGTTTCTAAAAGTGTTTTGGATCTTGGGTTTTGAAACATGTGTGTTTGGTTTACCCGATTTAGGGCATGAATGTCTCATTGAGAAGTAGTGCCTTGACTGCTCAGAGAATATAAGTCTGACCTAATAGTGATCGGTGAGTTGATTTTGAGATAATGTTGTCTAAGTGATGGTGTGAGGAATGTATGGAGTCTTGGACAAGGTTTAGAAGTGATATATGTTGTTTTCACAGTTGGATAGTGAGGAGACTTGGTGTAAAATAATACATGAAATTGTAAGTTTAGCCAGAACAAAGTTAAAAGAGAGCAAGTTCCTAATTTGTATCAGTTGTAATAATGATGTTCTGATGGTCTGGTAAAAGTATGAAAGCCAATTGTAATGATGGATTGACTATTTGGGACAAGCTGAATGAATTGATTGAATGGAAGAGTGCCTTGTTGAAAATGGTGTTTTTTAAATGCATGTTGATCTAATTGATTGAATCAAAGTTTTCTAAAATGGTTTTTTTCTTTGAATGAGTCAATTGGAATACAGATTTGTGGAAGGATGAATGATGAATGATAAGAGAATTTGAGTGGATGAAAAGTAGATTTCTGATGAAATGTTAAAATTTTGTTTGATCTTCTCCAAGATGAGTTTGGGACAAGAGTTCCCTGAGTTGTTGATTGGTTTGGCAATCTTTGTATTGCATCAACTTGTTGCTTACTATTATGCTATGATAGATTTTTTCTAAGCATCCATAGCTTGTTCAAAAGCACCTATTTTAGGCTTTTAGCCATAGCAGCAAGGCAATGAACTATTTGATAAAAAGCTTTGATAGACATGTATGAAAAATGTGTTAGCATGAAGACAAAGGTAGTAGGAACTCTTTGAAAAAATACATCAAAATGTGGTCTCATGGTGATGGAATGGCATGATGAATGCCATGACAAACAAGTGTTTGGATTGTCATGGCATTCCATCACCATTGAGACCACATTTCTTCAATTTTGTCCCCTAAATAGTTCTACCTTGTCTATGATATTCTTACTATTCACAGCTTTTGATAGATTTTTCCAAGCATCCATAGCTTGTTAAAGCTTACTTGTTTAGGTTTTCAACCATAGCAACAAAGGCAACACTTGAACTATTTGACATAAAAATTATTTGGTAGACATGTATAGAAAAATGTGTTAGTATAGAAATGATGAAGCTACATTTGAAAAAATGCCTCAAAGAAATTTGGTCTCATAGAATGCCATGAAAACCAAATGCAATTGGCAGTTGCTCTTAGTTATTAGTTATGCAATGTGAAGTAATTGCATAACTGCTTAGGTTGACTTTGTAAAAACTATATTGTAATTGAAATTTTGTCATCTATCAGCATCTAGTTATTAGTTATGAAATGTGAAGCAATGCTTTTAGTTTGAAAGATGTGCAATGCAATGTAATCAACATTATGAATATAAACTACAAAAAACTATTTTTTACTAAGTTACCGGTTCGGTTTTGGGTTCGGGATTGGGTTCGAGAACCTGGTTCGCCGGTTCGGGAATTTTTAAGGAGTTAAGGTTTGTTTTGGATTCGGTAATACAAAAACATATAAAAAATCAGAAATATATACATATTTGCAGCAGAAATCAAGTTCAGAATACACCACCATATTAATAGTCAAATAACATAGCAAAAATACACCACTACTTTCATAGTGAAATATTAAAATATTAGTGATCTACTCGAATATCATGATACAAAATTATAAATTAAAGTTCAAACATAAAAATGTCAAGTGTTTACAATCAGCCATTATTGATTGATCAATCTGAAAAGTGTGAACATTTTTCTGTGTGGAAGGCAAACAAGAAAACAATGTTACATAATTATTTACATTGTGAAAGAGCCAAAACCTTTTTCTTGCAAATCGTAGAAGAATCTCAATGATTTTTTGGGTGTCCTTGCCTTGGAACGGAACTATCCTGGGCCATGAATGATTGACCAGGAACTGTGAAAAATAAATAAGATAAATCACATGCAACTTGTTGCAATTTCTTTCCTTGGGAAAAAGGGTAAAGTTTACTTTTCAGGGAGAATCTCCTTTAGAGTTTGAACGTGCATTGATAATTTTCAAGATAGACTTAGCCAAATATGTCATCTAGGTTTGAAGCTTTTAGGTAAAATGTTTGCTTCTTAAAATTTTGTTCAAAATTCAAGATGCAGGCTCTCCTCCCTTAGGGAAAAGAAGGCCTATCAAACCTAACACTCTTATGCAACACTTCTTAAGTTCTTGTTGATGCAGTATTAGATGTGAAGTTTCAAAAGAGGCATGGTTATATAAATTCTCATCTCACGACTATCATTGCATCAAATTAAGAATTTTCAATCCTTTATGGTCTAGACAAGAGAAGTATAGAGTAGTGTTCCAATGCTAAAGTCTTATTGTGAATCTCTTTATATGAGTGGTTCAAAAAATGAGAATCTATCTTACACCAAATGAGAAATATTCTAGTATGTGCTAGGAAGGAATAAGTCCATAAGATGAGTATGCAAGGCCGGGGTAAAATTGGCTTACATTTGACTTCCAAACACATAAATTTCCACATACCCGATGTTCACCGTGGTAAAAATTATAATAGTAAGTTGTAAAAGTATACACTTGAATACCACGTGAAAACTCATATCTATTGAACCATGAATTTATAATGGTACAAAATAATAGACACCATGGAGTAAAAAATATTTGTATTAAGCAAATAGCCGTAATAGCATACATCGTATATGTCGATATAAGTATAAAATATAGTTACAAAATAGCCATATAGGCTTACGAGAATGCCATATAGGCATACAATGTGAAATATATCCAACACAAAATATGTACAAAATTGCCATGTAGGCATACAACAAAGGGCTCTGTGCATTCAAAATTCATTTCTCTCGATGCTCTGGTTCAAATACAATTTTCTTTCCCTTTGTTGGGTGATCCGATGGTGATAATTCTGTCACCCGTTTCTATTGTGCTCGAGGAGTGCTCCTGTTGCTCCTCCTAATGTTTAGCTCCTGGTGAAGTTTCAATTGTTACAATAAGAAGTAAAGACATTAATATATAGAAATTACATTATAAAAATTAATATATTTAACAAAATAATCACTTACGGCCATCTCACGATCACTCTCCTCGATGGAAATATTTGCACGCTAATGCTCAGGCGTGCTCAAGCCCTGTATAAACCATCCAAATAGGAATTAAACTGTGAATCAATAATGGTTTAATTTTTCACTAGAACTAGTTCATCTATAACAATGAATGTAAATTGAAATTTAGTAATTTGCCTCATACCTCCCCTATCAAAGCCATCAAGGATTGTATAGTGGAGGAAACACCAATATCCATTGCCCTCATAACGTTTGGCTATGTTTCTGTCACCAACATCTGAAAATAAAACAACAAATTATTCAATCACAAAAAAGTTACAATAACGATCCATGTGATGACTTATAAGGTATGAGATCTAATGAACAAAATTTTGAGTACAAGTATTAAACAGATATATTTCTGATTATTAGTTATCAAATTTGAAGTAATTCTTTGAGTTTGAATGATGTGTAATGCAACGTAACCAACAATATGAATATAAACTACACAAATCTATTAAACTTAGAATTCATTACTTAAGTTCTCTTTAAATTCTATATTACCTTCTTGAACGTTTGATCAAATCTACTGGCACTCGGAGGTGTTTCCTTGAAACCTCCAATAGTACCTTGTTCAACATCCAAAATCACATATTAAAATACCATTCGTAAAACAATGTTATTAACACATGTAATAAATTTATAATTGTTTACTAACTTTACATACCCCACCGATAGGTGTATTGCAAAAATAAGTAGGTGGATGACTAGTGTATCCAGTCTCTACACTGTGACCCTGCAATTTTATTAAAATAGTAAAACTAAATTAGTTAATCTTGCATTTCACAATCAAAATTTAATAAATTAAATTCAATGAACATGTTCAATTTTACCTGAGTGTCAATGCCATATGCATCATGCAAAATGTCATCTATCCTCTCCATCCCCATAGATGCATATGGATCAGGTTGCGTAGTAGCATATGGATCCTGCGTAGCACCCTCCTGAGTGTCGGTAGGGTCATACGAACAAGTCACCCCGCAAGATTGACACACATGGGTTTGAAGGCCACCACCTGAAGAATCCCCTGGATGGCACTATACAATAGGGCTAGTGTGATGGATGACACTCCAGGTCAAAGTTGTGATCACCTATAATGTCTCTCTGTCGGCACTCTCCTTTGCAACAGTAGGCATCACAATCTACTCATGAGGCGGCCTAGCGAGAGGTCGTCTCCCTTGCCGTGTAGGATCCGGCTGTGCACTGAGCCTATCCTGAGCTGACCCCCCACCTCTCCCTTGGAACTCCCTCATATCAAAATAATTTGGGATTTGGTTCAATACAAACTCACTGTATAGTTTCCTAAGAAAATATTGGGGGGCTTCACAATTATTGCACGGTGGGTAATCAAAGACCATATACCATCTTTCATAAAAATTGTTCTTAATCTCTTGGTGGTGGCACCAATGAATAGGAAACCTCTTTGCATTGAGGGTAATATTTTGATTTGTTTTAGGGTCAATGAATAGAGAGCACAAATCACCTTTAGTAATTTTTAAATATTTTACTTGTTTATATGATAATTTGTCTGCATAATATGCCCTGGCTGTCTGCCTCCTATCTTGCCATCCAGATATTTGTTGGGTGATTACATCTACATTTTTTAACATGTCTTTCAATGAATTTTATAGAAGCATTCTTTCTATGGTTGAACCATTTGGATCACTCAACCTACTGATAAGATCCTCAAGTTGTTTTCTATTGTTCTCAATTTCACTCCTCTAATTTTCTTGAGTGCCAGGAGGGAATTGAGAGAATGGTGGGGGAGGTTGATTTTGTTGTTGAGGTTGATTTTGTTGAGGATTTTGTTGTTGAGGATTTACTTCCTCTTCTTGTTGAGGATTTGTAGGATTTCCTACAATTTTTTTATAAAAAAATCAAATCTAACCTAAAACAAACAAAATCAATTTCAAACTAACAAATTCAAAACAAATAGCAAACAATACTTACCTCCCACATCTCTTCGTCGTCATGGCACCATATTTGGAAACAAAATCCAACTGTTCTTGATGAAATTTGCAGAAATCCTTCCTCCTAGAACGCGAGTGTGAAAGTGAGGATTTTTGGCCGCGGGCAGAGCTGAGAAACAATAAAGAGTAAATGATACACATTTAACTTTTCTTTTCTTTTAAAATCACATAACACGCTCGCGTTATAATGTGAGTGTGTTATGTCTTTCCAAAAAAAATTCCCATTTGGCCACAAAAGTGCGACCAACTTCATGCACCCGCCCTAGACTAGATATCATGCATGTAGTTTGTCTTGTGGCTAGATTTCAAGAAGATCCTAGAGAGTCACATGTTGCAGCAATGAAGAGGATATTTAGATACTTGAAAGGCACTCTGGGTCATGGTTTGTGGTATCCAAAGGATAATAACTTTACTTTGAGTGCTTACATAGATGCAGATTGGGCTGGTTGTGTAGATGACAAGAAAATTACAAGTGGTAGTGCATTCTTTCTTGGATGCAGATTGGTGTCATGGCTAAGTAAGAAACAAGATTCAATGTCTTTATCTACTATAGAGGAAGAATATATTGTAGCAGCATCTTGTTGCACACAATTGTTATGGATGAGGAAAACATTGAAGGATATCAGAGTAGTGTATGATGAACCAATTTCTATCTTTTTGTGATAATACAAGTGCTATCATTATTTTAAAGAGTTTGGTAATGCATTCAAGAACAAAGAATATCTCAATCTAGTATCACTTTTTGAGAGAGAAGGTTGTAGAAAATGATGTAAATCTTGAATATGTGCCTACAAAGGATTAGGTTGTTGATATATTTACTAAGGCTCTTCCTAAGGATACTTTTGAGTATCTCCACGAGAATTTGGGTGTTATTTCCCCTACTTTGAACTACATGCATAAGGAGATGCATCAGTCTAGTGGATCTCAAGATTCATTCTTTGGTCTGGACTAATGTTGGTGGCTACCTCTCAAGAGGAGTAGGTAGTGGTATTATTGGTGGTTGCAATAAGGATGAGTGAAAGATATCATTGTGCAATGGTTACTGATTGATGTAGTTTAGTGTGTGCTCCTAAGGGGGAGTATGTAGAGAAATAAAGGAAAAGGATTTACAAAGCAATGGTAAATAGTATGATTAATGTCAAAGGGGGAGAATGAATGATGCAAATATTTTTATCATTTTCCATTGATGTCAAAGGGGGAGAGAGAGTAATGTGAAAAAGAAAGGTGTTAAAGGGAGATAGACAGAGTAATGAGTTAATTGTGTAAGGGGAGAAAGTAAAGAAAATATATAATGAGTTGGTATGGATCAAAGTATTGAGGATCAGAGTTGTGTTTGTTGTTGATGGTTTTTCACATCATGTGTTGTCATCAATGACAAAGGGGAGATTGTTGCAAGTATGTGCAGTTGGTGTTGTCATTGATGTCAACAAGCTTGTGTTGTCATTGGTGTCAATTGTATGAGCAGGATTTTGTTGCAAGGATTTTCATTTGGTAATGAGTTGTTGTTGCCCCTAATGATGCTTTGATTAGTTGCATTATGTTGTCATTAGTAAAATACTAGTTTCAACCTCCAGTGTTGCTTTGATAAGATTTTTTCTATGGATGTATGGTTGATTTTCTATGTTGCAGTTGGCTTCATGGTGATGAGGAAGTACTAAAGATATTGTCGATATGCTTTTGGTGTTTAGTTTCCAAGTTCTTTTAAGAAAATTGAATAAAAAGAGGAAACGATGTGTTGTAGTGGTGTTCTGTGTTACAGAGTAGTGTTCTACTTTGTCTTCGCATTTCTTCTAGGTTGAAGATTTTCTTGTCCGATTTGGATATGTTGATCAGAGGTGTTCAAAGGTGTCACATTTAGAATTTTGTGTGTGGGATCATTGTGTAAAAGGTGTGTTCACCAGTGTGTGAAATGTGTATTACAAAGGTGTCTGGGAGAAAAAAAATCTCTATGTTTCTCTGCAAGGTGGTTTCAAGTCTTACAAATTTGGAAGGGTGTTGATAGTGTGTGTATCTTTCTTCAGAAGAAATCATTTTTGGTATGGTGCTTTGGAAGTCAGTTTCTTGAGTTATAGTGTATGATAGAGTTGTTTGAATGTAATGGGTTTGTACATTCTTCGAGTGAAAGTTGTTGTAAATGAATTTGTTGGTTTCCATGGTGTTTGTGGAATATTCTAAATCATGTTCAAGTGTTATGTGGTGTCTATAAGTCACCTTTGGATTTGAGGAAGCGTGTACTTAATTGTTTAATGGTGTTAACATAGGTTCAGTCGATCTTAGGTTTTTACACTACTTGTGAAGATGCGTTAGTCTTTTTAGAAGTGTGGCGTGGTGTGTATGAGTGGATTTAGGTCCTATCTAAGGTGTGTTGTGGTCCACCTTCATTCCTTTCCACTGTAGTAATGTTTTGGTGTTGACCTAATTTGAATAAGAATGGTTAAGGTGCATAGCCAACCTTGGAGAATGTTCTAAGGTTGAAGATGGTATAAATACAAGTTGATTTGTTGAAAGATGATAAGATAGATAAGTATGATGTGAGATATGGGAATTACAGAGTTGTCGGGTGTGAATTTGAGAAGTGCAGTATGAGCTTTCATGTGTTAGATTATTGAATGCAGTGAGCAGAAGGTGTCTACAATTCTTCAAAAAGACTGCAAAGGTGTTGGTGATGTTGTGGTGGACTTTTTTGTTGCATTGAGATGGTTTTCTCATTGTAACACTCTTCTCTATCTTATTTTTCTATTCTGGTAGTGAACCTTTCTTTCTTTTGGGAAGTGAGCCCTATTGTATTTAGTGTTGATATTACTTTATATTGTGAGTTAAAATTCACCATGGTTTTTCTATTCTTGGGTTTTCCACGTAAATTTGTTGTTCTATTGTGCATGGTGTTGATGTATTTCAGTTTATATTATTTGCTTTCATGTTAAATCATTCTAACAAATTAAGGTTTAATTGATTTGATGTGGATCTAAATGTTTGTGAGGGTTTTGAGGTTTTAAGATATAATTGATTCACCCCCCCTCTTAGTTGTCTTGTACATTCAACATATATATACATGATATTAGTGATGTGTCCCTTACAAAATGAACCTATTCTTTTGAGGCTTAGTCATCCTTGTGCTTTGCACTTCATCTACAACCATTTGCAGTAGGTTTTGATGGCTTCTGCACCTTTTTTATAACCTCTACCAACAACCATAATGAATTATATTTTTTTAAAATTTATGAAGATTTGGTACCTATTTTTGTAAAATTTGTGATATTGTGACCTAATCCTAAACTTGACCAACTTCAAAAAATTGTACCACAAATTGTAATAATTATTTATTTATCCTAGGCCTAACCAAATGCCTTAACAATTCATCTAGATTAATCTTTCAAAAATATTTAAGATATTGGTGGGACTAATACTAATGCTTTGGTAATGTTGATATCCAAAATTTACATTTTCATATAAACCTATATCAAAATGAGGAATCTCATGGTGTGGAACATAACCAATCAAATAACCTTCAAGATTGAGAAGTTGTTGATTCTTCATTTGATATTCAATAAGTAAAATTTTAATCTATTAGGAAATAAAAGGGGATAGGAAATATTGAAATGATAACCTACTTCTAAGGCGATGCATCATTAAATTTACATAAAAATTTAGCACAGTGTGTGAGATTCAAATCATTATAGCATCAAATTCAAACACATACTAATACTAGGAGGTAATTAAAATTAATATTCAACAAAGATGATATTAGCATAGGGAAGTAGAAAAAAATTATTATGATCTTCATATTACTTACACAAAAGGCCAAGATGGCATAATCAACCAAAATTGTATTTATACATAAATTGTTACAAATTTTGTCACTAGAAGAAGTCCCCCCCATTTTTTTGTCTACATTCCTTCTTGTATATCCTTATCATATCCCTTTCCCACCTCTTGAAATATCATTTCCATTCTAGCTGAATAGTTTTGATGACTTAATCTCTATGAATTCCTTTTGATTTTTTGGCATGTTGTTCACCATTATATCTACCATCTATATAAAGAAACTTTTTGCAGTTCAAATAGCCTTTATTGATAGAAATTTGTTGGTTTCACATATCACCAAATATAGTGTTCTTAACTCTTGTGGTAGGACCCATTTGATAGTTGAATTGGACCCTTCAACCAATGCAACACAAAATAATATTATCAAAATTGACAAGGCTAAAATGCTACATGAGTCATTGATCTGCATCTTCAATATATAATTTCCTTTTATTATATTATTTACTATGATCCTTATATATATCCAATACTTACTAACTCCATCTTAGTAACCATTATCCAATGGCACAATGATGGTAATATTAAAATGGTGAGAAAAAAAAATTATCTAAGCCATGAATGCACAAATTTAATATTAAAAAAAACATGTAATATTATATTGTATAATTGTTTTAATTTTCAATTGATGCTTTCAAGACTATTTATTGCAATAAATATAGATTTATAAGCCCTTTATTTCCACTACCAACTACCCAAAACTACTTACAGGAAAGTAACTCCCAAACAGAACTATTATTTAATTATTTACTAACTATTACCTAACATTTATTTATGAATTAACATTTACATGTCAATTTATTTATTACTATTTAATCTAATATAGACTATAAACTAATGATGTAATACTAATTCAAACATTCCCCCCTTATTACATCAATTCGAACAAAGGAACAAAACACTACAATGACTAAACATAGCAACCCTTTTAGAAACTTTGATGAAGTGCCTTCACCCATTCTCCATACTCACCCTAGAAACACCAAACTAACTGCATTAGTAGATCTCCCGAATTTCAAACTTGCAAAACTTCTATAAAACATGAGAGAACATAAAATATTCCCATCCTCCATGCAAAATAAGAGAAAAAATATCCTCTAAGATTCCACATCTCTTTTGAGTGTGTTAAAATCCATCCTCTAATGTTGCATATGAGAGAAAAAATATCCTCTGAGAGTCCATTTTCCTCTTAAATTTCCAATATCCCTCCTCCAATATTGTGGGAACCAATCCATCCTTTGGTGTAAAAAATAATTGAATCATTGTAGATATAATCCACATGTTCTTTCATGAGATGTCAAGCCCCCCTTGCTCACAAATATGAAACTAATTCTTCTCATGAAAAGTATCACCTCTACGTGAGAATTTGGCACGAGATGATAAAAATATTCTAACCTTCAACCTCCAATAAGGTATTATTTTAAAATCTAGTCATTAGTCGTTGCATGTAAGTCTTTGAGAGCTTTGAAACCCCTCACTTTGTCTTGTTTCCCCTACATGCAAAACTCTTTCCATTTCTAAACAAAACTTTAGATGAGAATAATTTTACTTTGAAGGTAGATAACAATGTTTCATGTCAAACAATTCTTACGTGGCACTTCAACAAATCCTTGTTTTTTTAATTAGTTGCACTCCAATTTTAAATACATCATCATATCAAATTTAACAAAGAAAGAGAAGATTTTACTTTGTAGACTTTATAAATTAATCAATAGTGATCTCCAACACTCATGCAAAGGCATGATAAGATGTAACTATTTTGTTGCTCTTTATTCTACAACAAATTGCACATAAAATGCTAACATCTTTAAACAATTTATGAATTTTATTGCTCATTTCATTACTTTTCTAGAATATTTTTGAATTTTCAAATTTCATTAAGAAATAAGAAAGATATCATGATTTTAATGAAACAATATTAAAATGTCAAGGAATAATTTGAATGCCCAGCAATGGGTTTGAACTACCAACAATGATGGAATGCCTCAAAAAAGGATTTAAATGACCAAAATAAAATTTTAAATGCCTAGAATTAACAAAAATGCATAAACAACATTTTTTCTACATCTTTATATGTCTAACAAAGTGAATATTCATGTTTGTATACTTTTGAACACAAGCGACAAGAAGAAAAACATTTGGATGCCTTGGATGCAGCATCAACTCTCCTTCACATTATTGTAATTTTTTTCCATAGAAAAAGATCAAATATGCTTTGATATCATATTAAAATGGTGAGCATAAAATAGAAATTATCTAAGCCATGAATGTAAAATATTATACTGAAAATATTCAATACTATATTTTATAATTATTTTAATTTTTATTTATTCTTTCAAATGATTTTATATTGCAATCAATATGGCTTTATAAAGTCTTTATTTCCACTACCAACTACCCAAAACTAACTATTATTTAATTATTTACTATTACCCAACGCTTATTTAAATTAGTATTTACATGTTAATTTATTTCTTATTATTTAATCTAATATAAACTATAAACTAATTATATAATACTTATTCCAATAGAGAAACATGTTAGTACTAACAAGGTTGAAACATTGCACACTGTCAATGTGTGGCCTTATGATCAATAAAATATTTTGTCATCAAAAAATTTGGGGCTGCCATGTACAACTCAATATTGGTTGAGCCAATAGTGCAAGACCTCGAGGTTTGTATAATTGAAAAAAAATTAATCTTGCAAGATCCTTATACATGACTTATTCCTAACTAGAATCAACAACCACAAAATACCCCAACCATTTGTTTCTTTTGACAAAATTTCAAGCTATGGTGGGTCCATCACAAATGACTTGAAAACTTCAACCAATGTCACAATGGAAAGATGTGCTAGGAATGAAAAATTTTAGACATGCACAAACTATTGATATTAGACCTACATCAATGGCTTAGAACCTATCTAAGTCTTATCTTGAAAACATAGGCTATCATGTATCAAAACAAGTTTTTTAAGGAAAATGAAGAGTGGAGATCTATAGTTTTGGTGATGTCACAAGGGATATATACTTGCTAAGATGAATCCCAGAGCACTTATCCTTGTGCATGAAGTCAAAATTTCATAATTACAAAACTTTAAAAGGGAATATTTATAGCTTTTACAAGGTTTCTTGTAAAATATGCCAATCTTCTTCATATGTATCCTCCTTGCTCCTCAAGGCTTTAAAAGCCTTATCCAACTTAATGATTTATTTATGAGCATTATTATGTAGCTTCCCTGCCATGGTTTTGAGCTATAATTTGAGCTAAGACGGAGGGGGAAGGATTGCTTCAATTTCTCCAGTGCTTGGTATTTGTCACCAACTCTTGAATGATGTCTAGTATGACTTCCTTTTATCGAGCATTATCTTAAAATTATCTTCTTAAATCATTGTATCATCATGATGAAATAGTGAGGGTAGACCTTGCTACACTAGGGATAAGTTATGTCTTTTCATTTATTTCACAACCAAATTTTAAGTGATCAACTATATTTTACACTTTTGAGCAGATTTATTCTTCCTTTGAACCCTATTTGATTTTACTGCTACCACTACCCTATCATAAAATCCTACGAAAAATAAATATTTCATCTATTTGTTGTAAAATTTATTCACTAAATACTATGCTTAGGGAACCTTAGGAGACAAGGAGAATAAGGATTGGTCAAATTCAACCTTTAATTGAGCATTTAGAAGCTTTAGCTATGAAATTTAATGCTGATTTGAGCTCCATTGCATTAGATGTTGTTTTGACCCAATCCAAGGTATATTACTCTTTCACCAATGAGATGACTTTGAACATTTGTTTAGAAACTTGGACTACTTTTTGTGCTTCCTAAAGTCCTCAATACTTCAATATGAGCTCATATTTTAAGGACTCATTTGAATTCCTAAGCTCTAATAAATTTGGATGCAATTGGGTTACCTTTATCACTCTTATTTTTTCTTGCTTCTCTACCTTGAGCATATATTGCTTGTGTTCCTCCAATGTGATGTTAACTATGCCCAAATATATGTGTAACTAGTTAACCTTAGATTTCTCACGCACCAGCCTTTTTACCAACACTTAGGTTTTCATTTTAGTATTGAGCATCTTGATCTCCTACTCCTACAGTTTTATCTAGCATAGTACTAGTTCACAGTGCCCTACATATTCTTCAAATATTATTATTTATTTTCTAATTTCCTATTCAATTTAAGTCTAAAGTGAGCACTTTTTGAGTCTCTTCCATCAATTAAACTCTATCTTCTAGTCTAGCTTGGGTGAGGCTCAAACTAACTACATGTATGGAGTATTGTTTAGGGCATATTAGTTTGTGTGGTTTGTTGATAGAGGGAACCACTTGATAAATCATCAAGGATCATTGTATAGGGTTTTAGAATGATCTTATGTGCACACATATCAAAACATTGGATTACTTTTATTTCCTATTCACCATATTAACCTTGTAAGTCCTACTTTCATGTCATCATTTGTTGATGGAACTCTACAAGGGATGGGATGAATCCACCCATAAATGGAATACCTTTAAGAGTCCATATGTAAATGTGACTTGGAACTAGGTAGGAATAGTTATAGCTCTTGGGGAAATGGAGAACGAATCATCAAAGTTGAAGGAGAAAAGGGGGGTAAACCTAGGGTGACTAGTGGAGGTTAGATCAATGATTATTGAGGGGGGTGAAGGAAAAATGAGGGACCATAATGCCCTCAATAATTTATGTTTCTTGTGTGGGGATAGGTGATATTTTTTCTAATATTGGGTGAATACAATAGGAGGATATATTTGTATTTCTAGTGAGGTAAGGGATGAAGAAATGAGAGGAAATCATATAATAAATGGGGAAAATAAGGGAAAGATGGAGATTGATAAAAGAGAGAAGTAGGGATGTGTACCTGAGTAATTTGAGGAGATTGAGCCATTTTTATTATGGATAACATTATAATAATTGTATCCTCCTTTCCTATCCCTTCCTCTTCAAAACTCTAAACCATTTGTACCTTCTTTTCCTCAAAAATTCTTCTTGAAACTTGACTCTTGTACTTTAATCAAGGGGTATGTGGGTAATCACTAATGGCATTGTTGATGTATCATAAGAGGTTGTTGTGCTACTTCTTTTTGTATTTGTTTTTGTATTTATTCAATCACAAGACCCCTTGAGGATTACCCTTTTTCATAAATAGCAGATTTTTCCATGGGCCCAAAGTATCTGTAGGAGGATTTCTTCTTCTTCTCCTTATAAACTCATAGTCTCTTCATCTTCTAAGATATCAACACTTTCTTCTTCTTTTGATATCTTGATAATTTTGATATTGATTGTATAAGTACCAAGAGTTTATTACCTATGATTTTCATCCTAGAAATTTCCCACTTTCATTAGCCTCAACCAAATCATATGGTTAAATTACACTGCCACTCTCATCGATAATTTCATAAAGCATTGATTTTATCATTATTCAATTCCTCTTTTGAGAGATTCCTTTTGAGAGTAGGTGGAATGATTATTTCCCTAAGGGGAAGAAGATTAGTGGGGAGATCATAAATTTCAACATAAAACTCTAATGAATTAGTCATGGGAAACTTATTGGCCTCAATCTCAAGCCTAATCCAATGTTTGAACACATATTTAATTTCATTTTTTTAACCATTGGCCATGAAACTAACTCAGTCATAAGACCAATAATCTTATATGATTTCCAATCCAAATTCTACTAGATTCACCATCAATAAATATTTTTCTCTCCTTTGTTGGTGAGTAATTCCCCCAAGAGAGAAAGGAATGTCATAAAAGGCTCCCTTTTTCTTGTAATCCCAAATAGGAGATAAATGGTGTCTACCTATCGATAAAACTTGATTCCTATAATCATTTTTTTCAGCACTATTGGAACTTTAATATCCATACAATCAAAACATAATATAGTGGGTGCCAATGAACTAGTCACAGGGTACTCTACAACTCTTCATTTACCCAATCTATTGTTGATTCAACTGAGGAACATGCTCTTCATTGCTAAGGTTTGCAATGAGTGGAGCTTGAAAGACCTAAAAATTTATAATAATATGAGGTATTTGAAAGGATGGGTGTACATGAAAATATGAAAATGATTGCTTAGGGATTGACCAACTCATCCACCATATATAGGTACATAAATTATTGGAAGAACATATAATTTTGAAACAAAAGCATGTATAATAAAATGAGGACACTTGAATTCACATTATATATTAAAGTTACGCAATTGATATTGCATTTTTTTTCTATATTTTGCAAAGTCAAGCTTCGATACTTGATCCTATAGGGAATTTTTGAGTTTATAGAGGATACCCAATTGGTAATCATACATGATCCCATCATCATTCAAACTAAAAATTAAATTCATCATGGACAAGGATTCTTTGACATTTTACTAAAAGTATTTCAAAGAGATGAGAAATGGTGGTAGCTCCATTTGCAGTGGTGATTTTAGCTCTTTATTCAAAAAGGTAACTAATATTTCTCTATTCCCAAAGTATTGTAATTTTTGTGCAAAAGAAAGCATGAGGATCATAGGGTAGCTAGATCATTTCCCTTATTTTTTCTCCATTAAGGAAAAAATAATTTTCTTTCCCAAGATTGTTCAATTTTTTGGATCATACAAGTTCACACACATTCAAATTACCTTTGAAATGAGTGGACATGAAGAACCATACATTGAGAAAGGGTTGAACTCCATACTCTCATCTTTTTACTTTCAATCATTCATTGTGAGATCACTCTCTTAATATTTTTGAGAGCCCATAAAGCACTAGGTCAAACACATTTTTTGAAAAATATAACACCATATATGAATTGATGGATTTTTCTTTAGTTGTCATTTAAAATTGGCTTTGAAAGGAGACACTTTCAATTGTGTTGGGGCTAATGCATAATAATTACTATTCTAGAATTCCTACAAGAGTTCATATAGGGGACTTTGAGAAAAAATCATCTTTCTCTTCATCATTTTATGCTCTTTTGTATTTCAAAAACTTAGCCTTTCTTAACTTTGAGCTTTAAAAACACTTGGAAACTATGAGAGAAAAAAATTCTTTATCTCCAAGACTTATGAAAATAACTTTGTATATGCAAACCACACTATATCTATATGAATCCATGCAATTTTCCACCGTGCTCTTATTAAAGATTGTCATTAATAGCAAGTTGTGTTTGTTAAGAAAAAATAAGATTGTTTAGAAAAGAAAACAAGATTTTTCTAGAGTCTTCTAAAAAATCTAGTCATTTGTAAAAGCTAGAGTCTTCCACAAAGCTAGAACATTGTAGAATATTGAAATTAAAAATTAAGAATGTAGAATCTATTGATCAAGATGTTAGTCACAACAACAATGTAGATAAAATCCTCACAGGAAAACCGTGAAGAACCTATCTTTACTTGAAAGACTAAACAAGGGCAACCTAAAAGTCCTAGGAAAGGGGAAAGGTTGACTAAGTTTAATCCCAAGGCTCTGATGGTCAGGTCTTGACCATACTAGGTTTTCTTCAAGGTATGATGTGATATTGTTATTAATCTTGAGGGGTATATGGTTATCTCTAGATTTTAAAGGAATCATAAGCATCAAATGGAAGATTTGCAATCTGATCATTAAACAACTTCATGAAATCATTAAATTTGCAATAATATTTCATGAATATTAAACAAATTTTCTATCACTTAAGTAGATTTAGCTTCAAGCATTCAGAAATTTCATGGAAACAAAATATTCATAATAATATTTCCATTCATTCATCTATTTTTTGGTACATTTTCTAAAATTTAACATCTAATCTAAAATAAAGCATCAAAATAGTTGAAAAGTAAAATTGCTCCTAGGTATTCAATGTTACAAATATGAATGTGTATGGTAGTGTAGACACGTAAAATGTACTAATTGGCATTACACACTTAATCCTAATTACTAACATTATTTCATCCTAAATCATCCCTCGGTCTAACCATTTAATTGAATACCCTTATTTGATTAAATTCATCAATTTTTCTCCCTTAATTAAATAAATCATTATTTATTTGATTAAGTCTTTCTCTGTTGTTAATTAAATCAATCAATCTAATCTAATTAACCCTATATCTCTATTTAATTAAATAATTCATTTTATTTGATTAAATCTCTAAATTCATCTTCTTCTCATCTTTTGATTTAAATCAACCCAAAAATCTAAATCAATTAGTCACATCATTTAATCCCTCATTAAATTAATTAACCCTTGATTAATTTAATCCTAATCCATGTCTCATCCTCTATCTTTTGCCACTTACACACAAAAATACATTTAATTCATTTATTAAATCTCTATTTTCTCTCAACTTGGCATCTTTTATAGGAATATTCTTCCAAATTTGAAATCCATCCAAGTGGATTTGTCCTTCCAACAAGACATTTATTCCTTCTTTCATGTCCTTATGCATTGAGCCAAGTGGCATTTAAGACATTCTTTTTCCCTCTTACATGTCATTTCACTATTTTCAAATTCCACCTAATTGCATTTATGGGAACATTCATCAAAATGTGCACATCCTTTTCCCATTCACATCTTGACAAGTGGCATTTGGCCATTAGTTGAAAGTTAGTCCCACATTGCTTCATTTTGGGCATTTCTCCAACTTCTTTTTCTATAAATAAGAGGTTTCTCTCCTTATTTGATCATCCACAATTTGAGTAAAGTTACTATATTCAATTTCATCTTCAAGCATGTCTATTCTCATCAATTTTATCAAAGTCTTAGCTAGGTTATGCAGATTTTTTATCATGAAGCATATTTGAATCTTCAACAAAGTGGATCAACTTTCGTCATTCATCACCATTGCATCATAGGAGTTGGGAAAGGGCCAATTTTCACATCAAATTGGCACCAATTCCCCCATGGGATCAAGAGTTTGCATGTTTAATTAGGATTTCATTGCTTTCTTATTGTGTTCTTCATTTTATTTCCTAATTTGAGCTTTACTAATGGATTTCATGGGGAATCTTGATTCTCACTTTCATTTTATCTAACTATGTGTTTTTTATTGTGTTTTTCATGTGATAGGATTGGGGTTCTACATTTGGCGCTAGAAGGAGGGCATCATCTCAAGTTTAAATCATGTTTTTATCAACAACAAAAAAAATTCTATTTTTGTGTATCTACAGGGAACTGCACCACTATCAGTCTAGTGTCACAATACAAAACCACTAGCATTCCAGAGTCATTGTTCAGCACCGCTTCAAACTTCAAATTGCAACACTTGATCTCTCCTGCCCAGAATTCAAAAGTTCTAACTCTATCATTGGGTCAATTTGAGGTCAATGACTTTTTTAAATTCTAAACTACATTGTTGATTAAAAGTTCAACGCAATCATGCTCTCTATCTTGCTAAAGAGCAATGCTTGCAGAATTAGTGTCACCATATAGCACTGTTGGGTCCCTTAAACTGCACCACCTATGCAGACTCCACCGCTGGAGTGAAGTAAAGAGTGAAAATTTCATTTTTTTATGATGTGTTTTTTTTTTTTAATTTTGATCATCTAGGTTATTAATTTCTTTCCTAACCTTTGTTTTATAGTTCTAACTAGTTTTTTGTAGGTTGGTCTAATCAAAGTGAAGGAGAAAACGAGGTTGAAAGAGGCATAATGACATCATTCTTTCATGATACCAAGTGTTTTTTAACACTTTAGTGTTTGTTTAACACTCTTAGAGAATTCACAATCTCTCTTAAAAATTTGCTATCTTTCATGTGCTTAGGACCTAATAAATTTCTTTTGGGCTCTAAAGAGAACAATACAAAAAAAAATCAATTTTTTCTACAAAAGGCTAAAAAAGAACTTTAGGATAAACTCACTAGATTTGGTTGAGGATTAACAATTGAAAAAGGTGTAATTATGGTAAAAATATAATTTTAATGCAATGAATCATATAAATCAAACCCTAATAAACAATAAAGCATAAAATAATATTGCCAAATCTTCATGCTACCATTGATTCACCTCCATTGCTCTTCTCCATTTTGCTTTAATATAATAGTTTCCCTCAAATTTGAGTGTGCAATAATAATCCTATGACAAGTGACTAGCAAAATATTGAAGATTGTTGTCTCACACTAGTATCATGTACTTCCATAATATGTGTGGATGAATGATTCAAGAATGATTTTGACAACATAAGGATACTTGAAGAATCAACCCCCCAAATGGCTTATGAGAGTTTATTTATAGACAATGTCTGATTTAGATTGATGGTTGAGATTGGATGTCAATAAGATGTCTTAATCAATGGCCAAGATTGAATGTTGTAGTATGAAATAAGGTTAGGTCAAAATTAGGGAAAATGATAAAGATGAAGGGTTGAGATTGAATTATGAGATAATTCAATCAAGGTCTATGATTAAATGAGATGTCAAGAGATAATATTTGGTGTGGAAGAAAAGATTGACACAAATAAAGAGGTGATAGGAGAAATTAAATAATAAAAATTATTTAATTTAGGTGGTCAATGAATAATTAAATAATTAAAATAATTGTTTAATTATAGAGGAATGTGACAAAAGGAATCATTTTGAATTAAATAATGATTTAATTCAAAATTCAAGAGAGTGGACCAAATTAAATAAATAAAATTTATTTAATTTTAGAAAGAAAAGGCTAATGAATAATTAAATAATTTAAAAAAATTATTTAATTATAGTGAAAGTGGACAAAAAAATTAAATAAATAAGAATTTATTTAATTTTAGAAAAAATGGGACTTAATTAGTGACGTAATTAAATAAATAAAATTTATTTAATTAATTCAGGAGGAATAAAGTTAAAAAAATGAATTAATTAAATAATTAAAAATTATTTAATTAATAGAAGAATTATGACTTTAGAAAATAATTAAATAATTAAAAATTATTTAATTATGAAGAATGAAAGGGGAAATGATGAAAAATCTAAGGGTCGCAAGCCTGGGACAATTTTTAGTGTCTACACAAGGCAATTTTCATATTTCATTTTGTTGCTCTAAACAGAATCAAATCATTGCTTTGTGAATTTAAAATGAACAAGTGCTTCTTTGTTTTGTAATTACTTACTCAAATTAATATCATTAAAAGGACGTATGCACTTTTCTCGCACCTCACGGCGATCTTGAGAATCAAAAGGTCTTTTGGTGACATTAAGTTGCATAAGTAATTGCCCATACACTTCAATTTGGACTTTAAAATTGAACAAATCTTGCAAGTGTGAGTGGAGCATATTGTGTACATTCTCTCTCTTTGGTTCACAAAAAAGATTGAGTTATGGATATGTTTGCTCACTTTTGTTTATCTTAGAGGGTCTGCCTTGTCGAAAAAAGTAATCACCCAAGGGAACGACCCAACTGGGAACACGCTAAAGCCAAGCGAATTCCACCCAGGATATAAGTGTGGATATTGGAACAAAGGCCAATATCATGAGGATTATTCTATCGAGAGGGGCAGAAATGGTCTCTCGCCATAAGGATGGTCCCCCATGAATGGAATGTCCGCATTAAAAACCCTTGTTTAGAAAAGGCTAAAATCCTTGATCTATTTGTTGGTGCAAGAACGGTCATTCTAAAGCTGCCCCACACTTACGAATTTTAGTATAAATGGGAAGTATGCCATGGGAGATTCATAGGTATTGATGCTTGGCTGACCTGAGAAGTGAGTGCACTATAAGGGGGAGCCTATGTGGTCAAACATCTAACCATTTGCTAAAAGTAGGCGTAGCTAGACTTGTCCAAGTGGGGATTCAACAAATACAATCTCTCATATCCATAGGGTTGTACATGTTCTTGAAATAAAAACACTTTGCTTGTTCATAAAAATTGGGAAAACAAACATTCAACATTTGTCATAAAATTTCAAAATCTTTAGGAAGCAAATATCTTTGACAAAATTCAAGTGTTATTGCTTTCCCTGGGGAATCTATCCTTAGAGGTTTCTAAACATTTGGATTTACATCTCAAGTTACTTACTAAAGTAAACAATAGGTAACTTTTTCCTTGATTTCATTGAAGTTCCCCACAATATACTTTGTGGAATGATAAGAAGTTAAGACATTAGACATCTAGCTCAAAGACCTAATCAATTGTTTGTGGTAAAAATAACTCACTAATAAAAGCTAAGAACAATTGAACCCCACACATGTGTCTCAAATGATTTCACGCAAGATAAAAATCCAAAAACCAAAGTCAAAAGCTCTTAGTCCAAAAGATCATCAAAAGAATCTCTCAACGCTATATGAATTCAAACAAATATTTTTTTTAACTTTTACAAGAAATCCTCAAGAAACAATCCTAGTTTGTACTCGTTCTATTATTGTCAAAATCCAAATCTTTTTTGGGAATTTGAACACCTTTTTTAGAGTAAAGCATGTTCTTCAAAATCAAGGTCTTGTAAACAAGAGTCTTTTTAGGTACACATAGGATCAAAATCAATCTTCATCCATCTCTCAAACATCAAACCAAGGTCATCTCACCAACAATTCTTGAAAATCTTGAAATCGTCCTCCATGCTAGACTTTTTGGAAAATCCATGAATCAAAAAAATTTGAAACAAATCAAAATCCTTGAATCAAACATTAAATCATCTTGTTTAGCTAGGTATGTGTAGATGCATCCTTCTCCATATTCTTAGTTGAATTATCATCTTTTTTGGTTAGGTGTGGGTAGATGCATCCTTCTTCCTACACTTAGTCAAATTATCATCTTGTGAACAAGTCTATCCCATAGATAATAGCCAACATCTTGGGATCTATTTGTTCATTATCCAAAATCAAAACCAATCCAAAACCAAGTCAAGGTTAAAATCAAAATCCAAAAAATCCAAGAATCCAAAATCAAAATCCAAAGGTCTAGCATCCCCTCTCAAGATCTCCCAAGAGTTTAATCATCCACATCATCCACCTTTCATTCATTTTACCATCACACCTTTGATCTTTAATCATCCTAGATCTTCTCTTTTGAGCCTCATTTTATATTTCAAACAAGATCACAACACAAGAAGAACATGGAGATCAACAAAGAAACATCAACTTCAAGTGACCTAAGCCAAACTAATACCAAATTAATCTCATTGGATCAAGTAATCCTCTAACTAATTTTCCTTCATCATCACAAAATCTGCAAGAATAAACTCAAGTAGAGGATATCACCAATAATTCATTTGGTATGACACAAGATGAGATCACCCAAATGGTCCAAAATCTTGAGAATCATAGAATTGTCAACATCATGATGAAGCTCCATCCCTCACAATACATGCTTGAATTAGCAAAACAAGGGGATAAAATCCCTTTCGGTTTTGATGTGAGCACCATTATGGAACAACCTTTTGGGGCCATTCCTCCAATTTCATCCATGCCCCCAATCTCATCTACAACTCCATTTGAAAGCATCACCCAACCCATACCCCAAATTACATCATCCATTGCTCCAACTCAACCTATTGTTAACAAAGGGAGTGCATTTCTCAATGCACTACAAACTCACCCCCTCGTGAGTAACCAAGATTTGGATGCAAACACAATCTTGGGTAAATCCATACTCCACAATCCATCACATCCATAAGTCCCCCTCACCTTTTATGATCCAAATGACCCATCATCATCATTTCATGCAACATTGACATACCCATTAAGTACACAAACCTCTCTCCCTATGACCTCACAAGGAGGAGACTTATTTGGACCAAGGGGAATCTTTGACCCTTCATCCTCATCATTTCCCCAAGGAAGTATGCCACTCACTTTCCCACCACTTCCACCCTTACCACCAACATCAACATCAACTCTTAGTTTTGGGTTACCACCATTGTTGCCACTCATTCAAAACAACCCCCCAATCATCAATCAAAACATCTTGCCATCAATATCACAACAACAGATGGTAACCATCCCAATAACACAAGAAACCACCACATCATCAACCATTCCCAAAAACATGGTCTCTCAAGGACCAAGCATATCAATCACATCATCCACTATAATCCCAATCAGCAATACAATGGTGCCTCTCATCACGGAAACAAACACTATACCAAATCTGCCACAATCACCACCACCACCAAACACAAATACATCAAGCCAATATAGCATTGCATTACAAGATACTCAATAAGCTGCCTATCAAAAGGCACTTTAGCAAATCCAAAATTGACAAGCTGCACAACTAGCCGCTCAGCAAGCGCAAACACAATTAGCCGCACAAGTCACTCAAGCAGTGCAAGCTACTCAAGACGTACAACAAGTGCAACAAGCACAGAAGGCTACTTAATCCCAATCCCTATTACAATAATATTAGGTTGCACAAATCACACAAGCCACACAAATTGCACAAGTTTCCCAACAAGCTCAAGCCCAATACCAAGCTCAACAGGTGCAAGCACAAGCACAATCACAGGCACAGGCATAGGCATATTACCTCACACAACAACAAGCATACTAGAAAGAACTAAAGCAATACCAAGAATAGCAAGAAGCAGACCAACTAGCATCCCAACAACAAGCATTATTGGTACAAGCTTAGCAACAAGCACTATTATTGCAATAGCAACAAGACAAACAAAAAGCATTGATGATATAGCAAGAAGTACAAGCATACTTGGCGCAGCAAAATATGCAAGTACCATCCACCAACACACCAACCATCCCTCCAACAAGTGAACCACCGCAGAACACCTTCATCCCATCCCCTAATTCACAAAATGACGTAGCAACACAAATCAAATTACTCTCACAACAAGTACTTGATCTTCAATCAAGGAAAACCACAAAGACACTCAGCAACTTGTGTCCTTATCCATTTGACAGGAGTCTTGTAATGAAACCATTCCCAAAGGGATTTGAGATCCCCAAATTTGATAAATACCGTGGGATGGGAAACCCTGAAGATCACATTAGGGAATTCCAAGTTCATTGCATGGAAGTCATATATGATGATACATATCTGATGTGACTATTTCCTAGAAGTTTGGTTGACCACACCATGGAGTGGTTCTCTCACCTTCCTCCAGACATCAAAAAGTTCCAAAAGATAGTATATGCATTCATAAAAAATTGTGCCTTCAATATCGGTATGGATGTCAATCTAGAGGAACTATCAACTCTTAAACAAGGAAAGAATGAATCATTTGTTTCATTCCTACAATGATGGTGATCCAAGGCTAATAGGAGCAAATGAGTCATGCTAGAAGAACAAAAAAATTGCACCATCATCTCCAATCTCGAAGGAGCCTTGGCATTCCATCTCAAAGTGCAAGGTAACACCACATACAATCATTTGATCTCCAAGGAACTTAATATTGAACAATCCCTTATTTCACGAGGGACACCCACATATCCTAAAAAAAAAAAATCACCCATCCACCAACTACAATGACAAACATCACACATGGGAGAAAAATAGAAACATTACCAATGATGGTGTTGTCAACGTCAAAGTTGTCATCAGTGATCCTCGACAAAACACACCAACACCCCAGCAACAACCCCAAAACAACAATCAAAACAATCATCAAGATAACATGGTGACTCAATAGCCAAATAATAAAACTATCAACAATGTGAATGATCAAAGAGGGCCACTCCAACAAAACAAAAACTCCCCCAAGCAGAAGTACACTGCCCTTGGGGAACCGCTCAAGGTCATCAAGAAGAAATTGATAAACAAAAACCTCAATAAGGCTCCCACCTATGAGAATTAACAAGAACCAAAAGTGAAACCACCCTGGTACAATGAAAAATAGCTTTGTGACTTTCACAAAATCAAAGGGAACACCACTAACAGTTACATGAGGTTAAAAAATCTAATCTAGGACCTCATTGATCAAAAAATCATAAATGTAGAGCAACCAGCGGGAAATCAAAATCTCAAAATCTACACGAATCTAATGCCCAATCATAACAACAAAGGGAACATTAAAAAGTTTCAATCATGTATATGACCATGTCATCACATCCCTAGATGAGTATTTCACCATTATCACCAAAAAAGGAGCCCACACTGATTGTGGAGTCACCACAATAGGTGGAAAAATTACCATCGCAGGGTCATCTCAGCCTCCTAGAGCACCCACTTCCAACTCGAGATCCATTCCTAGTGGCTATAATGTCCTTGATCAATTAAAAAAACCCCAACTCAAATCTCCATCATGGAGTTACTGAAGATATCATCAACCCACAAAAATATCCTTGAAGAAGCATTGGCTTCATCCACTGTCTCCAAGAATTTTGATGTTGAACAATTCCAAGCTATGGTTGAAAACATCATTACCCAAAATCTTCTTCAATTCTCTGATCAAGACTTTCCCACCAAACCATCTCACAATCGCACACTCCATCTGGAGGTCCTAGTACATAAAAAAAAAAATTCAAGAAGGTTTTGGTGGATGGAGGTACAGGTTTAAATATTTGTTCCCTCAAACTCATAAAGAATTTTGGAATATTAGAGGATTCCTTTGAAAAGGAAAAGGCATCACAATTAGGGTGTATGATGATCAAGAAAGAGTGTCTCATGGCACTATCCAACTCCCTGTTCAAGTAGGACCAACAATTATGGAAACTACCTATCAGTTCCTTGACCTCAATTTTCCTTACAACATTCTCTTGGAGCGTTTGTGGATTCATGGCATGCAAGCAGTAGCATCAACCTTCCACCAATGTGTCAAGTTCACATATCAAATCCAAGAGGTCACTATCCATGGGGATCCTGAACCTTTTTATTACTACAAGAGTCTAGAAGCCAAATATTAAAAAATCCCTCAAGTGCCAAAAAATGATGAAGGCCCATCAACTCCATGCATTGATCCAGCTACTCTAGCCTCCACTTCTGAAATAGAGACACCTATCATCCCTGCCATCTCTGACATCAATTTCATTATCCAGGACAATGGTTGTGGACACTACAATCCCAAAGAATTCCTTCATGGTAGAAGAGTTACCAAAATCTTCTAGGTCATGAGGAAGACCACAATCAAAGGATGCTTCATCATCCCAAACATTCACAATAGGATCTTCCAACTTCTAAAGCTAGGGAGATCTAGGTTGAGAGATAATAGAAGAAGATCCATCCCATCTCTTGTACCAAGAAAATATATCGGCAGCTGATCTACCTATGGATGATAGCAGTAAAGGCTTATAAATGATGCTCGCCATGGGCTATGATATAAACCAGAGGCTTGGACAAAATGACAATGGGCTTCTAATACCCATCATTCTTGAGACGCGAATGAAAAATCTTGGCCTCAGATTTACCCCTTCGAGTATAACCATACATGGCCAAAATTCCCCAGTTAAGAAGGTCAAAACTTCTTAGCAAATGGCAACCGCCCTTCAATTGCCCATATCCACTGGTCTGCCTTTAGATAATTTCACATTCGACATAACCGATGTCTATAGTAATAGTGATGGGGAAGATTCCATAAATTATTTACCTAGGCTCTTCAAGAATTCCTCTATCCTCATGCTTAGTACCATGTCATTTGAGTCAACTAGTCAAAACCATGAAATCAACCTAGTTTACCCCCAACTCATCGATTATGACCAATGAGGACCGCCAATTCTAGACACATTCAAAAATGATAAAGTGCTCTCAGAATTCATGGGACTGTAGGATAATATTCCATGTGGGGATCATAAAGCAGGATTTATCATTGAACTGGATACACATGCATATTATGGGGAAATGATAGAATCCCTCAGTCACAAAAGTGAAAAACTGAGAATAATTTCTAGGTCCTTGAGTGAAAACCAAAACGTGGAACTCTCTGACCCAAAAATAGTAAAAAGAAAGGATGCATCCGAAGGTGAAAACCTCCCTAAGGTGCTCGAGGATTAGGGATTCAATATTCCTCTTAGAGCTCTACATCAGGAAAAATCAACGGTTCTAGCCGAAAAATGCAACCCAGTCAACTTGGGAATAGAGGAGACACTGCACATCACATTTTATGTAGATTCATTACTATCAAAGAACAAGAGCTCCTAGCATGGAACTACATAGATATGCCCGAGCTTGATCTAGAGATTGTCATCCACCATTTAGCAGTCTATGTCAAGGCAAAGCCTGTCAGGTAGAAACTCAAAAAAATGCATCCCCAGATAGCATTGTTAGTTAAGATGGAATTGAAGAAGCTACTTGATGCAGGGTTCATACAACCAATTGACTACCCACAATTGGTATCAAATCTGGTTGCAATTTCAAAACCTGATGGAGGCATCTGAATCTGCATGAATTTTAGGGACCTAAAAAAAGCATGTCCGAAGGATGATTTCCCTTTTCCTAACATTCACATGATTGTAGACATGACTGCGGGACATGAAATTCTCTCTCTGATGGATGGTTTCTCTGGGTACAACCAAATAATGATTGCCAAAGAAGACCAACACAAAACGGCCTTCACTTTTCCATGGGGCACCTACTGCTAAAACATAATTCCATTATGCCTAAAGAATGTTGGGGCTACCTACGAAAGAGCCATGACATTAATATTTCATGACATGATCCACAAAAATATTGAATATTACATTGATGACATACTAGAAAAATCTAGAAAGAGGAGTGATCACTTAGCAACTTTGAGTGTTATTTTTGACAGGCTGGAGGAATACAAGGTCCATTTAAATCGAAAGAAGTGTGTCTTCAGTGTACAGTCAAGAAATTTGTTGGGATACATAGTGTCAATGAGGGGAATTGAAATATAGCTCACCAAGGTAAAAGAAATCCTCGAGATGGAGGAACCCAAAACATTGAAACAGTTAAGAGGCCTCCAAGGCAAGCTTCAATCCATCCACAAATTCATAGCACAACTTGAAAACAAGAAAATCCCTTATTATTACCTACTCCACAAGGGGGTAGCATATAAGTGGGATGACAAGTGTGATGAAGTATTCAACAAAATCAAATAATATATGCTCACACCTCTAGTCCTCATGCCAAAAATCCCAAGAAAGCCAGTAATCCTCTATGTATCATCAAAAGCAGCAGCCCTCGATGCTCTTTTGGCTCACATGATGAAAATGGGACAGAAAGGTCCATCTATTACATCATCCACACAATGGCCAGGCATGAGTTAAACTACTCATTCATTGAAAAATCATGTCTAGCAGTAGTGTTTGCTTCACAAAAATTGAGACATTACATGTTGGCACACAAAATCAAACTCATCGCCAAGATTGACCCCCTAAAGTACTTACTATCAAAGGTAATGCTCATAGGAAGGATGGCCAAGTGGGTCATTATTCTATCTAAATACGACATTGAGTACATGGAATAGAAATCAATTAAAGGCTAGGTGATCATAGATCAACTTTTAGAAGCACCCATGTATTCAGAGAATCCACTCATATCAGAGTTTCTGGATGAATTCATCTTCAATCTCAACATATCTAACCATTGGAAACTCTACTTTGATGGTTCCTACACACAACATGGATCAAGATTTGGTGTCTTCTTCATCACCCCACAGGGGGACTGTATACCTAGATCCTACAAATTGGCATTCCCCTACACGAACAATATCACAAAATACGAGGCTTTGACCATAGGTCTCAGAATAGTAGTACAATGGCATATCATGGCCCTCAAGGTATATGGAGACTCCCAACTAATAATAAATCAAGTGAATTATGAGTACCAAAAAAGGATGATAAGTTGACTCCATACAAAAATTTGGTAGAGTCTAAAGGAATCATTCATTGATATCACATTTGAGCGGATTCCCAGAGCAAACAACAAAGTAGCAAATGCAATGGCAATGATTGGATCCCTACTAGACATCCCTCGCAACATCCTAAGACAAGAACTCTTGGTAGAGAAGTTTTTCATGCTTGCATTCAAGGTACCAAAGTCAAAAATTTGTGTGAAATCGTCGATCCGGGTGATCCTTGGTACCATGAAATTTATACCTACTTGTGAATAGGGGTCCTACCTATTGACTTACCCTCAAGCCTAAAAAGAACCTTTGTCAAGAAAGCAACCTAATTTGTTATCGTAGGAAATACCCTTTAATGTAGGAGCATAGAAGGAACCCTATTACGTTGCTTAAATGTTGAGGAGGCATTGACACCTTAATTGAGGTACATAACGGTATTTGTAGTTCACACTCGAGCGAAATGACCTTGGCCAAGAAATTGTTGAGGACAGGATACTATTGGACCACTATAGAAAGAGAAGCACATGACTACGTCAAAAGGTGTCTACAATGTTAGCAGCATGGGGACCTCATCCATGCACCAGCTCAAGAACTTCATCCCATCATCACACCATGGCCCTTTTCGTAGTGGGGGCTTGATCTCATTGGAAAAATCACTCCCACCTCATCCAATGGCCACAAGTTTATCATTACCGCCATAAAGTACTTTACCAAGTGGGTGGAAGCCATCCCTGTGACATACATCATTGCAAAGAAAATATCAAAGTTCATCCTAAACTACTTAATATTTTGATACGATGTTCCCCAAGCTATTATCTCATATAATGGGACACCCTCCAAAAACCAGGATATCCATGACCTATGTGAAAAATTCAAAATCCAACATCACTTTTCCAC
Source organism: Sequoia sempervirens (assembly GCA_007258455.2). Lineage (NCBI taxonomy): Eukaryota > Viridiplantae > Streptophyta > Pinopsida > Cupressales > Cupressaceae > Sequoia > Sequoia sempervirens. Next base: position 27,756,344 of record VDFB02056351.1, read on the forward strand.
TCCATATTATCCCCAAGGAAATGGTCAAGCAGAAGCTACCAACAAAACCATTCTAAAAATCCTCAAAAAGATAGTCAATGACGTAGGTTGTGACTGGCATCTGCAACTAAATCTCACCCTTTGGGCCTATCAAACTAGCATTTTCACACCCATAGGTTCCACCCCATTCTCCCTAATCTATGAATCAAAATTTGTATTACCCATAGAGATCGACCTTCCATCATTGATAATGTCACTGCAAAACCTCATCATAGATGAAGAATACCGAGTATCAAGATTGAATTAGTTGGAGCTGCTAGATGAGTGGCATATGGAAGCATTGAACCATTTATAGATCTATCAGAACTAACTCAAGAGGAGCTATAACAAGAAGATCAAGAGCAGGACCTTTCAGGTCGGAGAACTTGTATTAAAGGAGAACCAAAAGAACATCCTTAACCCAAAAGGAAAAGGTAAATTTGAACCCAACTAGTTGGGACCATTCATCATCACAATGAACTATAATTCAAGGGCATATCATATATCAACACCCGAAGGGGAAACCCTATAGGATCCCATGAACAACTCCCATCTTAAAAATTTCTATGCCTAAACCTTTCAAGGTATAGAACCAAAAAATCAAAAAATGTCCTAAAAAAATGGTTACCCTGATGAAAATTTGGAAAACAGGCATCTTAGTGACAAAAATCAAAAAGCAAAAAGCAAAAAATCCAAAAAAAATAGAAAAAGGATTAAAGAATAGTAAAGAACAAAAATCGTCCTCTAGTGAAAACCAGTTCAGTAGCACTTTGGGCAAGTACCTTGGTGAAAACCTAGCAAATAGGCACCATGTGTAAATAAGCACTTTGCATCCACTAGGATCTTCATGGATTGTTTTGCATCACCCATCCTTCATATTTCTATCATCCATCTATCTCCATCCATCACCCATCCATTCGGCATCTGCATCATAGCTTGGTCCTATATTCGTGTCATGATCCCTCCTAGTACTACTCAGCCCATTCTCAAGGTCAATTTGTCCTGCCTTTATTGGAGTAGTCTATTGCATCATGTTGGGGGTATGTCCTCATTAGATCATATTTGTGTATGTTCTTGAAGTCCCCAAAAATCAAAAAATCAAAAAATATTAGAAAATCCAAAAATCCAAAAAACATTGAAAAAAACCAAGAAAATCCCAAAACATTCAAAAAATCCAAAAATCCAAAAACATTCAAAACATATCAAAATCCCAAAACAAGTCAAAATATCAAAAATATCAAAAATAGAGTCATCATGTCGAACTACGAGTCTCGAGCCTTGAACGTAGGCAAGGTTGATCTTTGATCATCCCCAAGACACTTAGGTCAGTCCTTTAGGAGTCTGTCATAATAAACTAGCATCTATTTGTTCATATCTCATCAATAATCAAGTATATATCAGTCGAACTACATGGTCTCTGTGTGTATAATGTAGGCAAGGCTAATCTATTGATCATCCCCTAAGGCCCCTAGGATAGGTCTTTAGGTTAGTCTCTTGGTCAAAATCTCAAAAAACCCCAAAACATTTGAAAATTCAAAAAATCAAAACATTTGAAAATCTTGAAAATACCAAAAACAACTTCAAAACAATTCAGAAAACTCCAAAAACATCTAAATATTTGAAAAAAAATCCATCCATTTCATCTCACCTACACCCGCAATAAACTCCACTCATAATAAATGATCATCATCTTCAATGTTTGGTAAAACAATCAGAAACAAGTCTAGTGGATCAAAAGTGAAAACTCAAAACGTCAAAGTCTAAAGTCTAAGTTAGTAGGTAAACAAGTTGGTCAACTTTTTGTAGCAATAGAAAATCATACAATCAGTCTCATATCAAATCATCTAATATCATGATGTCCTAGGATGCATCCTTCCTACAATGGACATCAACATCAAGCATCGCCATAGTTTAGTCTTGGCTAGTGGTATTGAAGAACATCAACTTGTTTGTTTACTTTATCTTTCTCTTTGGATTTATGTTATTGTGCTCATTCCAAGGACCTCTTAGTGATGTCCAAGCAAAGGATTTAGAGATATAGGAGTGGGGAAATGATCATTATCTTTTATCTGTTGTGCTTGTTGGATATTTTTGTAATATAACCTTGTTCATGTGTACTTTGTTTAGGTTTAGGGAGGTTGTTTTAAGTATCTTTTTGACCATATAGGAAGGATTTCCTTGCTATGTTTTATTCTAAGATGTTTGAAATATCTGAACTGCATTTTGAATAAGGTTTTGTCCACCAAGTGTGAACAAAAAGACTCCTATCTGATTGTCGATTCAAAGTCCATCACACTAGGTGCAATGCCATCCTGGTTCTTTATGCCTTGATGCATTGTACCTATGTGTGTAATCAAACATAAGGTAATTTCCCCTTTGAAAATCCCAACTCCTCGGTATGCATCATCATCATCATCATCTTGTGTCTTGTTGGAATCTCTTTCTTTCTTCTATCTTCTTTCACGCTAATGTGGTACCATGACAATTAATCACAAATCATTATCGTTATTGAATTCATCTTGCATCCAAAAAACCGTTAGCATATTGCACACTGCATATCATATCACATAAAAATAATTAACCATTACATATGCATTGCATTTTTGTCCATATATAATATATATTGGTTATTCTAAGCATCCCATAAACCATACATATGCATCCATTATATAAACACAAAAGAAATCATCCCATAGCATTATAAACATCTACATCATCATAGCATCATTTGCATTCATCATATCATAACATTGCATAATCATCCCATATCACATATAAGCATCCATTACACTATCACATATACATCATTTATCATATATCAAAATCATCCATTTTCATATCATACCCATCATATCATAACACATATATATATATATCGTTTCATAAAACATCATTTCAACATATCATATCATCATGACATCATCATAACATAATAAGTGCATATCATACATGAGAAAATTACACACATCTTATCATCCATGATAGCAGAAAAATATAGATCTGTTAGTCTAAGCATTTGCATACCATAACATTTTGCATACATCATGAAAAATGCATAAGAAAAGTTACGAAAAAATAAATGCATCCATACATCATTTACATTCATCATATCATATCATCATCATAGTATACATCACCATATAGTACATGAGAAAAGATAATGAAAAAAAAAAAGAAAAAAAGATAATTGCATTAGGGGCATAACATAGATTTGTTAGTCACATAATCATTACATTTTGCATCATCATATCATAACAGAAAAGATATTGAAAAAGAAAGCATCTCATCACATAACATTATGGCATAAGCATCATAGCATCATTGCATCACATTGCATAGCATATAGAAAGTAAAGGCATCCATAATGCATAGAATTAGAATAGAACACATCAAATAACATCAAATCAACACCATCATATATATATGTGTGTGTATGTGTGTGTGTGTCATCAAAATAACTACACTGTCATGGTACAAAAATCATATTAATGTACATTTGTATGTCAATAGAGTACAATGGCCCATGGGGCTATCAAAAATGAACCCATGGGGCACAAAAAGAATCCTATCTCTAATCAAAATGACCTAACCCTGCTGGCTGCTACCCTCGCCGCCTACTCTCTCTCTTTGATCCTCTCTAGGTCTGTGGTCAGCCCTCTATAAAAAAATTGGCACTCAGGTTGCTCGTAGCACAGCCTAATAATAATGCAGCCTATAATATTCAGCCTCTTGGATGCATCCCTGTATGATTGAAGTGATAATGTACTCTAGGAGGAGGATGCAAACATACTCTCAATTTGTTGTTGTTTTCCCATCTTAGCCACTGCCTATAGTTATGCAGCTTGTCTCTGCTAGACCACCTGGTCTCGCTCTAACCATAGTTGATCCCTCTCAACTACCAGTGTCTATACCTAGGCCTGTAACTAAAAAATTTGGCCATCTCTAGGGTTTAGCTAGGGAGGTGGTTGCACAGGTGGCTAGTCTTGACCCTATCCTATTGTCCTTGATCCTAATCTTGTTGTCCTGGGTTTGGATCTTGTCTTTTCTCCTCCACCTGTAGATCTAGGAGTGGTTGATCATGTGGCCCCCTATCCTGATCGGGTGGTGGTCCTTTTCCTCCTCGGTCCACATCTTTGTCCCCTCGACCTTGACCTACCCCTTTTCCTTTGGCTCTACGTCTAGAAGATGGTGTCCGCGGAACTGTCAGATGAAGAGGCAGCCTGAACCAATCCCTATATGCTTGTGTGGTCCCTACATCGACCTAACCCTAGTCATATGGCCATAGCCTAGCCACCAGTTGCATAAATCTCTGCACTAACTCATGCGCGGGAATATAATGGCCCCAGGAGCTCTGGCTTGTAGTCCATGCAAAAATGGCCACATATTGAGTATCTGGCCTATCCTATGGCTTGTTGAACTATCTATGAACCCTACCTAGTAGGTACATCTTGAGCATCATGTGCTCCCTGCCCTGCATCAATCTATCCTAGTGGGCGAAGAAAATTTTTTGCATGTCATCAAACCATGCGAGCCATCCAAGATATGGCCACCATGTAAAATCACACATATCATTGAGAACTCTCCTCCAATGAGGAATCCCATGATTTCCTATGTGGGTGAACAAAACACCTCCTTTGTACTTCCAAAAAACCAAAACATCTAGCTCCATGGTAACTAGAACAACTCTCAGATGGAGCACATCAATGTGCTCCCAAGCCTAGATATGTAGGAGTGTGACACTAGCACCAAGTGCTCAGCCATCGAGGTAGGAAAACTTGTGCAAATATTTGTACAATGAGGCTAGAAGAACTGGCCCCCATGCAAACAATGTCCATCGTCGAACCATGCGCTCCCAAGTGAGCCTCCATCCAGGACTAAAATATCAGCCCCACCAATCTGGTGCAACAAGACCTAATATAATGGCTATAATAACAAGGTAGAAGGGTGACACAAAGAGCCTATAATGATTTAACTTGATCTGAGCCTCACAGAAAACAATCTAATCAAGGCCCATAATATCGTAGCAATCCTTCCTCCTGACATTCATTTCATATATCACCCGCTCTTCGTGCATGGGAAATCTATGGATCTACAACACATCCTCTAGTGTGACCATCGCCTCACCTATTAGGAGGTGGAAAGAGGATGTCTTGTTGTGCCATCTCTCAGCGAGTGTTGTCAACATACCCAAATGTGTTTGAATGGGAAGTGCATAGGAAATGTACCAAATTCCAATCCACCCTAGGTGCTCCTGCTATCGCTCAGAAAAATCATCCAAAATTTTGAAAATATCCCAGGACCTATGCTCGTGTGAATATAGTATCATCACCTCCTCCTGCATCAGGAAATCCATTGTGTTAAAATTCATCAAGAAAAATCATGATCCTAGTTTGTCTCAGCATCCTGAGGCAACCTTAGCATTTTTGTTTGTGGGTGTGGTGTAGTTTGCAAACTCCAAACTGTGCCCCTAGGAGTATTTGAATCTCAAACTGCGTCGCAGCATTGAAGTTTGCAAAGGTGGCTCAATTTAGGAGGAAACCCTAATTTCAAAGAGAACTGTGGTGATGCACTTTGCATATGTGGCTAGGTTTGGAATTTAATCTCTAATTCCAAACTACGTTGCAGCATCGCTACTCGCGATTGCGACATAGTTTGAGGTCGAGAGGTGCTATTTAAAGTTTTCAGCGGTGTAGTTTAGAACTGCTCCTAAAAGCTAAGTTTCCTAAGCTATTAAATGCACCCATAATTCAAAAAATGAAGTCGGGTCAAGTTGACTCACTAGTAGTCCAGTGCCAAGAAGCCTCTGGTGTGTCTGGACTCTATCGAAAATGTGTTGGGGAAGTTGTCATTGTGCCATCTCTTGAAGGTGTCAAAGCTCAAAATTGCAAAATCTCTAAAGGTTGAATGTGAAAATGAATTGGATGTGGCCCCTCAAGGCCTATTTAAGCCTAAAATTTAGGGCTTTTGACCCCATTTAAGCCATCCTATCGGGGTTTTGGTCCCCCAATCCCATTTTTTCTATCTGAAGGTCATTTTTGCACCGTTTTCTACATTTTATCTCATTTTTGACCTCCTGGAGCCTTTCTGGACTCGTCGAGCACCTTGTCCTCTTTTTTTGTGAGATCACCCAAAAAGTTGAAATTTTCATCCGATCTCTCCAGGGGGAAATATATCAACATGTTTCACCTATTAAGGCAACAGTGGGGCAAGTTTTGAAATCGAAAAAAAAATTGTCTTATGATTAAGAAAATTTATTCTTTGAACCAATGCAACAAATGCATCACTTCAAAGAGGGGGTAAAATGTAGGCACGTAAAATGTATTGATTGGCATTACACACTTGATCCTGATTACTAACACCGTTTCATCCTAAATCATCCCTCGATCTAACCATTTAATTGAATACCCTTATTTGATTCAATTCATCAATTTTCCTCCCTTAATTAAATAAATCATTATTTATCAGATTAAGTCTTTCTCTATTGTTAATTAAATCAATCAATTTGATCTAATTAACCCTATATCTCTATTTAATTAAATAATTCATTTTATTTGATTAAATCTCTAAAGTCATCCTATTAAATTAAATAAATTAAACCTTATTTGATTTAATCTAACTTTCATCCCCTTTAATTAAATAAATCAAAAACTTTATTTAATTAATCTCTAAAATCATATTCTTCTCATCTTTTGATATAAATCAACCCAAAAATCTAAATCAATTAGTCACATCATTTAATCCCTCATTAAATTAATTAACCCTTGATTAATTTAATCCTAATCCATGTCTCATCCTCTATCTTTTGCCACTTACACACAAAAATACATTTAATTCATTTATTAAATCTCTATTTTCTGTCAACTTGGCATCTTTTAGAGGAATATTCTTCCAAATTTGAAATCCATCCAGGTGGATTTTTCCTTCCAACAAGACATTTATTCTTTTTTATGCATTGAGCCAAGTGGAATGTAAGACATTCTTTTTCCCTCTTACATTTCATTTCACTATTTTCAAATTCCACCTAATTGCATTTATGGGCACATTCATCAAAATGTGCACATCCTTTTCCCATTCACATCTTGACAAGTGGAATTTGGCCATTAGTTGAAAGTTAGTCCCACATTGCTTCATTTTGGGCATTTCTCCATCTTCTTTTTCTATAAATAAGAGGTTTTTCTCCTCATTTGATCATCCACAATTTGATTAAAGTTACTATACTCAATTTCATCTTCAAGCATATCTATTCTCGTCAATTTTATTAAAGTCTTAGCTAGGTTATGTATATTTTCATCATGAAGCATATTTGAATCTTCAACAAAGTGGATCAACCTTCATCATTCATCAAAATTGCATTATAGGAGTTAGGAAAGGACCAATTTTCACATAAAATTGGCACCGATTCCGCCATAGGATCAAGATTTTGCATGTTTAATTAGGATTTCATTGCTTTCTTATTGTGTTGTTCATTTTATTTCCTAATTTTAGCTTTGTTAATAGATTTCATGGGGGATATTGATTCTCACTTGTATTTGATCTATGTGTTTGTTTATTATGTTTTGCATGTGATAGGATTGGGGTTCTACATGTGGTGTTTTCATTAATGTTGGCATTGATGTCAACACAGTGTGGGTTGTTGCAGAGAAAGGAATCAAGTGATTGCAGGTTGTGCATGTATAGATTAGATACTATAGAGATGTGAGTACATGGATCTATCTTAATGGAGTTGCAGGTGTGCTAATATGTTGAGCTTCCAAGTGCTTTTGAGAAATAGTGCAGACAGAGTTGTGTATGAGCTTTGGTATGTGCTCTGCATTTCTTTTGTTTTGATCATATGCTTGTGTGGATCTGAAGTGTTGGTTATGGGCATCCTTGGGTGATATAATCTGGATTTTAGCTTTTGATTTGTTGGAAAGTGAAAGTTGTGTTCATCGATGTGTGAACTAGTCTAGAAGAGTTGTTTGTCTATGGACTAGGAGAAATGTATATGCTCTGCAGTCCTCCATTGGTTTGTTTCAGGTCTTGCAGATCTAGAATATGTCTTGTAAAGGTGTTATTTATGTTCTAGAAAAGGTGTTTGTGGTTTTGTGTTACGAAAGACATGTTTTAGAGTTGTGTGCATCTGTACAGTACAAATGGACTGATGGAAAGTATTTTGAGTATGAATTTTTTTGCATTTGTTGTGAATGAACCTGAAGTATTTGAGATTTGTTCTTATGCATGGTGAAGCATGTTATGTGGTCTACATGTTATCTTCTTGTTGGAGAAGTGTGTACTTTAAATTTCATTTTTGTTTTCATTAGGTTTGGCCGACCTGGTGTTTACACTTCATGTGAAGTATAAGTATCAATTAAGGAAGTGTGATTGTTTCAAGAAGATATAAGTATTTTCATTAAGTGTGATTGTTTCAAATGTACTTCAAAGTTCATTTGTGTTTTCATTAGGTTTGGCCGACCTGGTGTTTACACTTCATGTGAAGTATAATTATCAATTAAGGAAGTGTGATTGTATCAATTAGGTCTTGGTTAAGTGTTGGTTTGGTCCACTCTCATTCTCTTCCACTGCAGGATTGCTGAGTTGCCAACCTAATTTGAATTTGTAAATTGAAGTGTGTGTAGTCAACCTTAGAGAAAGTTTCTAAGGTTGAAGATGGTATAAATACAAGTTGAGATGTTATGGATTGTTGTATCAGATGAGCCACAAGTTTAAGAAGCAAGATTTTTGTGAAAGTGAATTGAGGCAGTAGTACTTTAATGTGTTAGATTCCTGAAAGTAGAGAGTTAATGGTGTCTACAATATTTTGATCAATGTTGCAGATGTGTGTAACTTGTTGTGGTGGATTTTTTTTTTATCTTTTGTATTTGTAGGTAGTGAGCCTCTTTGTTGGATAGTGACTCCTATCTATAGGTAGTGACCCTTGTATTTTGGGTAGTGAGCCCTTGGCAGTGAGCCTCTTTGTAATCAGTTTTGCTATTACTTTATATCTTGATTTAATCCTCACCATGGTTTTTTCCTTGTTTGGTTTTCCACGTAAATCTGGTGTTTCTTGTGTTTATTTTGCTTTTTGTTATTTGTATTTCATGTTCATACTTAATAACATAATTAAGTGGATGAGAAGTTGATAAGTGTTTGAGATTTTTTATTGTGTTTGGTGACAACTAATTCACCCCCCCTCTCAATTTTCTTGCACCTTTCAACATTCTCCATGCATGCACCAAGATTTAATCAAATCAAACCAAACCACTCTATACTTCACCAGATTGATTCACAACCAAGCATAAAATGGTGCAAGCTTTTAAAGAAGGGGGTTTAGTTTGGAAACTGAGTAGGTTCTGTATGCAACCTTAAACACTGTAACATACATTCTTGTCTAACTAAATGAACAAACTAGCTACAAAAGATTCATAAGATTGGTAGCTATCAAATTGGATTTTATATTGATCAATTTCTATGTGCATACAAGTTTTTAATCCGAAATGATTCAAAAATAGGAAAAAAGAACAAAACTTTAAGAAGTTTTGGCTCTTCTGACATCCACAAATTTTGAACTTAACTTAAAAATAAAAATCTCCTAAACTTTTATAAAAACAAGACATGGGGAAGATAATACAAATACATGAGAGGAAATCCAAGGGATGAATCACATCAAGGCACATGGAATGTGACAACTAGCAATAGAATTGGAAAAAAATTAAATGGATGTCAACCTTTGTTCACACATTGATATCTTTTGGGTTTCTTATGTTCAACATGATCAAGATATCACCTTGGACAAAGCACATCCGCCAAAAAAAATGCAAGAACTTTCCACACATTTAGAATGATTAAGTGGACAATTTGTTCCCACATCTAGGTTCAGACTCGAATTGAACATTCCCAAAGGTTAATCACCCTGAGATTGAACAAACTCCTCCTTTGCATGCATATAACCAAGATTCTTGGTATCCCAATATTTGGTGCTTCTTTGCAATGAGCTCTAGTATCGCACATCGGCTATGACAATAACCCAAGTTTTCCTGACCATCCATACCCAAAATTTGTATCGCAATCTACTTCTCCTGCAATCACCAATTCTAAATATTAAATCCCTTTTAAAACATTCATAAGAAATCTCATGTAAATAAAACCATTATAAATTAATCATCATTTTAAATCCATCATAAATAGGACGCTTTCAAAGAAAAACATATATTCTCACATAATTATTCTTTTAGTCAGGTTACCAGACCATTAGACCTTTCAGATAACATTAAACTTTTAAACTTTACTTTGCATTGTTACTCAGCACCCGATACCCGCTACTTAAACTTTTACCAATGATTTTCCTAGACCTCGATTTTACCGAAACCTCCATATTTACCGGACCTTTTCTCCCAGACTAGAAAACTTTTCTCAACACCTTATGTTACCCCTTTACACTTTTGGCCTTCATGGTTCTCGGTACCCGGTACTGTTGAAGGATTGAAGGTTGCATCAAATGGTTGTCATTGATGTCAACATAATATTGTATGTATGACTCATTTACCAAAAGTTATTCCCCATTGAATATGACCATTATATGTGGTTTGGTTCCTATTGTGTGAAAAACTATGATTCAAATATTTGAAGATCTTGGCAGACTTAGCATGTGCAATACTTTATGTATATTTTGGCCGACCTAACTAATGAGTAAGATATATATATATATATGCATATGTGCCTCTTTAGAAAAGATAGAGATGGGAGGTTATGCAAGAAGGATATAGAGATAGAAAAGTGAGTGGATTCAATAGATCAGAATAACCAAAATAGGAAAAGACAATAAGTGTGTGATCAAAACAGAATTATAGAGTGATTACTAATATGTAGTACTATCTTTATAGAGCTTCATCTAGAATTGAATTCAGCACAAGAAAGGTGTAATTCATCAATTCAGTTTTGGTGGTAAGCCATAACTTTTATATTTTGGTAGTGAGCCCTCTGAGTTGTACCCCTATGGATAGTGAGTCCTTATTTTAGGCAGTGAGCATTATCTCAAGCAGTGAGCCTTTTTGTAATCAATTTTGATATTCTCTATAGTGTGAATTAATCCTCACCATCATTTTTCCCTCATTGGGCTTTCCACATAAATCTGGTGTTACTATGTTTATGTGATGACTTTCAATTTTTAAATTTGTTGATAAATCATTTATGTAGTATTTGGATCTTGTTTTTTATTAGGTAAGTAGGGATTTTGAAAGGTCCTTGACCCTTTTACAACAAGAAAATTTAGCAATTAGTACAATAGAATATGGAACAGCAACATGATAGGAAAATAGCAAGAAGTTGCAAATGAAATGAGAAAAACAACAAAAGGACAAGCAACAATGCCATAAAATAGCAGTCACCCCAAGGGTGAGAGAACTAGATAGTCTTTGAACCTTTACAAACATAAATAAGTGGGGCCAAGACCCCCACAACAATCAAAACAAGCCTCATAGCCAACAAACTAGGTCTGCATGGACCTAAACCACAAAAATTCTTCACATCATGCTTTGCAGCTAGCATAACAGGCCACAACAAGAGCTTCAAGGGCCCCATAAAGCAGAAGCCAAGCCAACCAACGAGCTATGAACTCAGCAACCTTAAATAGCTTCTGCCCCAAAGTGTACAATAGCCAAACAACAACAAGCATTTCACTTATGAATCTAGTTTTAGAGTCCTTAAGTAAGGTAGTGTTGTTGGAGCTGAACAACCCCATCTTCCAACAAACCCCTCCACATCTATAGGAGAAGTGACCAAGAGAAAATTGTCCATTATAGCAAAGACTGACACCCCCACCAAAACTCCACCTTAATAGGAGTTGTCTCCACCTCAATAGGAGCACTAAGGGAGAAGACTAGTGAAGGAGCAAGAACAACACACCAAGCCCACAAAACCACTATCCACCTCCATAAGATAGGTCACCACCTTAATAGGAAGGGTCTCCACCTCAATAAGAGACCCAGACTGCAAAGCCAAGGAGACTACACACACTCTAGTGGAAATAAATCGCCTAGCCACAAAGCGCGGCAGAAGTAAGAGGGCCAACATAAAATTTGAACTTAGTCCCAACCAAACTAAATCCATCAAGCCAACATAAATCCATATTTTCAAATAGATTTAAACATCTCTCCATCAAGAGAAAAAAAATTCCACCACCATCAACAAAGTAGTAGAAGCCAAGAAGGCCAAAGGCATCACCAGAGAAAGGGAGTCAGATAACAAGAGCCCAAGTAAGGATAGAGAGAGGAAAAACCCCAATCATTCAAAAAATCCCTCAAACCCATGGTCCCCAACCAATATTTGGAGAGAAAAAATGAGAGGCATAAGAACACAACCATGGCTCAACCAACCCACCCTAGACCAAGGAAAATCAACGGCTAGCACCACAAAGGAAACACAAAAAACAAAAGAAAATCTAGCCCCTACACCAACAAAGAGAAGCAACACCCTAAATTTTTACGACCCCACCAAAGCCATGGTTCCCAACCAAGATCTAGGGAGTAAGAGGGAAGGGAAGAACAAAACAAGAGCACAGCCACTCATCTGCCAAAAGGAGCCTAGCAACACCAAGCTCTAGAGGGGAGACATCTAGAGTAAAGAGTCTTGAGCAAAGGCATGACTGGCAGCCCAAGGCCGTCCATCCAATAGTGAAGCAATGACCACTCAACCAAGACACCACTGAAGAAGTCGTTAAATGGTTAAGGAATTTAATTTGGTGACAACTTACTTACCCCCCCTCTCAATTGTCCTATTCAATAATTGGTATCAGAGTGAGGTCCTTTGGAATAATTTTAACAACTTGAAGGAGATCTTGATAGGTTTAACAAAATGATGAAGGGATCTTACTTAGATGAAGAATTGAGAAAAGAGACCTCAGATTCTGAGAATGAAGATCTGAAAGAAAATTTCAAGCAAGTAGGTGAATGTATTTAGAAACTAAGAAATCATATCCAAAAATTTAAGTTGAAGCATAAAGAAGTTTACCAGGAACTAAAGGAAGAAAAGGAGACTACTAAAAATCTAAGGATGAAATTTGAAGAAAGCAAAAGAGTGGAAGAGAATCTAAAATTGAAATTGCACAAAGCAAAGAAATTATCAATCAAAAGACAAAAAAAATGTGATAAGCTTAAATAGAAAGTAGTAACTCTTAAATCTAATCCGGAAAAGGAAAAAAGTTTTGAAGTTAAATTTAAGACAAGTTCGGGCATGCTTGATGAATTGATTTCATCTTAGAAGCCTGCAAATGATAAAGGTGTTCTAGGACTCGAAGAAGGACAAAGTTCAAAAACTAATCCAAGTTTCAACAAAATGAATAGTCAAAGGAAATTTCAAGGTAGTACTAATCAAGGAAAGAATAGAAGGATCAATACTGAGAGGATACCTAGACGATAGCCTAATGATCAAAGCTACATATCTTTTAATGGCTTTTGTTACTCATGCAATAAATTCATACATAGAGCAACAAAAAATAGAAGTATGATGAACTAGAATAGATTAAGTCATAATTTTGGATTCTTTGTTTGAAAATGCTATGTTTGCAACATGTTTGGACATAAATCTATCGAATGTAGAAATCAGATAATGATGAATAGATTTAATACCAATAGAAGATTTCATTCTTTTCAAGGTTACTATTACATGTGCAATATTTTTGGACACAAGGCTAATCAGTGCAGGACAAAGATGAATACAAACTCTCTTGATCAAAGATTTGTTGTGTGCCACTCTTGCAACAAACCAAAACATTTCTCAAAAGTTTGTAAGAGAAAATTTGGGAAGAAATTGAATCTGGAATAGAAGAACAAGTTTATAAACAAGGTAAATCTAGAAGAAGTGACGAAAGAAATGGAAAAAATCTAGAGAAAGAAATAACTTGAGAACAAGGACAAATTAGATATCCTCTAGCTGCATCCAATGCAGATACCCATTCTATGAATTGAATCTAGTAATGGCTTCGAGGGGATCAGTCACAAAAAAAATCTATCAAACCCTTGGTATAAGAGGTTTTTTTTGGAAGAATGAAGAAGAACATCTTATACATCTTTTGTGTTGTCATTGATGTCACCATGTTATATGAGTTCCAACTGCCAGTTTATGTTCAAGTTTGATCTAGTATTTTGAACTAGTATGCAGTTACTATTTGGACCACTAATGATTATCATTGCTTGCAATTTTGGGAAATGGTATTTGGATGTTGGAAGCTTGTATGTTCAAAATATCATGTGAATAGGTGCTCGTGCAGTGAGTTGGCATTATTTTGTTGTTGCATTTTGGCATTAGGTCTATCTTTGGCTGACCTAATGTATTGATGGTGTTGTAATGAATTGATTTTGTGGTGTATATTTATGTGTGACCTATCTTAGGTCTATTTTGACATGTTGTAGCATGCTACACACTTGAATTGATTTTTGGAAAGGTTTTGTACATACTTAAAGTCGGAAATTGATCTTTTTGGTGAATAAGGGTTGCATCTAATTAGACCAACCTAATTAATGCTTGCGGATATGTTAGATATATATTGGACATTTTTGTGATTGATGATGGGAAGTTGAGAATGTGAAGTGTCCAAAGATAGAAAAATATGAGAAAATGATGAAACGTGTAAAGTCAGTTTAGTAAGCATCAAGGGAACTAAATCAACACTTGTTAGGTGTAACTTTATCAATTCATATTTTGGTTGTAAGCCATTTTGTTATTGTATTTTCTATAGGCAGTGAGCCTCCCATTTTGGACAGTGAGTCCTAGCAGTGAGCCACTCTTTGTAATATCTTATAACCAGTTATACTATATTGTGAGCTAATCCTCACTGTGGTTTTTCCCACTTTGGGTTTTCCATGTAAAAATCCTGGTGTTCATGTGTTGTGTTCTTTTATGTTTTGCTAAAGGTCTTACTCATTTTTACCGTTATATGCATTGGAGTAATTGGATGGTGTTTGTTCAATAAGTTTAAGAAGATATTGATTCACCCCCCCTCTCAATATTTATTCCTCCAAAGAAGCCTAATATCTTGAGGAAGATCTTTAAGATTGAACAAATGGATGAAAAGAAGAACTATGGACTGCTCTTGAAGATCTTGATAAGGCTGAAAGTGAAAATGGAGATTTGAAAGAAAATCTTGATGAGGCAAATGAATGCATCCAAAAATTGAAAGAGAAATTGAAGAAATTCAAATAAAGATATAGAGAAGTGAGTGAGAAATTAAAATAATCAAATGAAGAAATTAATGGATTGAAGGTGCAAGTGGAGGAAAAGAAGAGAATTGAACATTATCTAAATACAATGTTGCAAAGAAAGTCTAATGAATGCACAAGACTTGAACAAGAGGTGGTAACCCTGAAAGAAAATATGGAGAAAGAAAAACTCTATGAAGATAAGTTCAAGACAAGCTCCAATAAGCTTGATGAGTTTATTGTAGGGCAGAAACCAAGTAAAGATAAAGATGGTTTGGGAATAGTAGCAGGTGAAAGCTCTAAGTCTATGTAGACCTCAAACACAGTGGATAATTATAAGACTCAGAATAAAGGAAAACAAACAAGAAATCCAAGAAGCTTTGCTAGAAGATTGCCTATTAGACAACCAAATGCTCAAAGGTACCCATCTTCCAATGGTGTTTTCTTTTCATGCAATAAATTTGGTCACAAAGCAATAGAGTGTAGGAGTAGAATAAATTTGTATGTTAGTTCCTTCTTTGGACAATCTTTTGCATGCAAGAAAGTTGGAGATAGAGCTAGTGAATGCAGAACTCGAATGATGAATTGGTTTAATGGAGGTAGAATAAATCAATATTTTTTTGGTTACTACTATACATATAATAAGTTTGGACACAAAGTAAATCAGTGCAAATCAAGGGTTAATGGAGGTCAAACAAGTTAGAAAAATGTTGTTTTCTACAACTGCAACAAACTCATACATATTTCAAGAGTTTGCATAAGTAAAGGGGGAAAACAATCTAATTTGGTAAAGAAGAATGAACCAATGAAGAAAATTGACAAGAATTAGGTTAAACAAGAAATGAACAAGATATGGAAAAAGAAAAAAGAGCCAAAAACATCAAATATGTTTGTGCCTCCATCTGGTGCAGACAATTCCCCTAGCAATTAGACCCAGCATGGTCTTAGAGGGAGCACTAATAGAAAATTGTTTGAACCCCCTAGATATGTGGTGTGTTTATCTTTGGCATGAATATATGTTGTAAGGAATGAATAGACAAATCTTATGCAAAAGTAACCAAAAGAAAAGTTGCAGGCATGATCTTTTGCAGAGTAAATTAGGGTTTTTTTGTGTATTGAAGAGGGTTTTTATCAACTTTTTGAAATTTGTTGCATTTAATGTGAATTAGGTAGATCGTTCATTTATAAAGTAAACTTGTGAATCACTTATGCATTTGAAGAAAGTAAAGATCGATTTGGAGCATTCTTGAGGTGATTTGGAGAGTGAGTTGTGCAAACGCTAGTTCTAGTTTTTTGCAAAGGAAAAAGGAATTTTACTCTTCTGTGTTGTTGTGGTTTGTGTGAATTTTCTTCTTAAAATTATTTGAGCTCAATTTGTGGAGAAATGGAAACTCTTGTAGTCGTAAATGTATTAGAAAGACCTAGACCGTCCTATAAGAAGTATTCTATGAAGGTTTTTGAAGATGACCCTTTGGGAAACTTCTCATCAATTTCTTATAGTGTCATGCCCATTGAAGATACTAGGATGTATATTCGATTTAAGACTGAGGAATATAATCATAGAAAATTGATAGACATTTAGAAGAATGAGCTCACTGGAGATTATTTCTTGATAAAACTTGAGTATTCAAATATTGTTGCGAAGAAGTTGGATCAATGGAATTACTTTCCTAACTTCAGCTCCACTATTGATGATAAATATGTTAAATCAGCTCTCAGTAGAATGCATGATATGGTCTTGTGGACTAACATACCTCATCTTACAACTAAGGAAGTGATTATGGCAATTACTAGACTCTGTGATATCAGACTGGTACCAATGTTGAATTTTGTGAAGAATGAAGTGGTGATGGAACTTACCGGTGCTACATTTGACAGAAGGGTGCTTGCTACAAAGCCTATTACTAATCATGTTGTGTGAAGTATGCTGCAATAATGATAGAACACAAGATCTACTTCATGAATAGAGAAAACTCAGTGTGTACTATAGCAATTTACACTAGTTATGACATGGTAGCTAATGGTGTTGATTATGATTTGTATGAACTTCTCTAGCAACAGTTGTTTGAGAATCTGAAGATGAACAAGGAGAAGAAATATGCATTTAAATTTGGTTCCCTGATTGTGTGTTTACTGTTCTACTTTCTTAGAGGACTTCTTGGAAGAAGTGATGTGGTGATTTGGGATACATCCAAACTAATTGCACATCAATTTTATTATTATATGCACAACTTTGGGTGATTTCAAGAGTCAAGAAAATGCTTTGACAACATTCTTTGTTGTGTTCAAAAGCAACATGAACGAGAGAGAAAGGATTCCAAGGAAAGTTGTTGAAAAATACAAGAATGATATCATATTTCATGTCTACTCTGAAAAGTGCATGATTGAGGCAGTTGAACCCTGGACTATATGGATTCAACCATTGGGTTATGAGGTTATAGAGGATGAAGCCGAAGGCTATGTACAAGTTTTGTTGAAAATTCCTAAAGATACCAATGAACCTAGAGTTGGCACTTATGCAAAAAAAAATATGGAATTTTGCATGGAGCAAAAGAAGCCTAAGACAAGAAAGAATGTGGATGAAATGCTTAAAAAATTTGGTTTCACTAATGAAGAGATTGCATAACGAAGAGCCATGGGAGAGCAGATGGTTGTAGAATCATTAGGACTAAGGAGATCTGGCAGGACTACTCTTTCAAAACCATCTGTAGCCCTTGTAGTGAAGGTATAACTTAGTGCTTCTGGTAAAGGAAAAGGCTCGACTCCTTCCAGACCCAATACTAGATCTGGTAAAAGAAAAGAGACTCCTTTGGTGGTACCTATCAATTGAGGAAAGAAGGAAAATGCAACAAGGGAAAATAACCTAAGTATCATCGAAGAACAAGAGGAAGAGGAGGAAGACCCTACAGCAAAATTGGGAAGAAAGAAAAGAGGAATCATGTCCTCTAGTGAAGGTGCTTTACAGGAAGCAAATGTTGGCAATAAAAGAGTCCATTATGTATTATCCTCTAAAGAATATGAAGAATAGGTTTTTGGTGTTCATGTGCACACCAAACCAGAATCAAAGAAATCAAAAGTGTCAGAAGAGGCATCTCCAGTAAGACTTGGTTCCCCTCTTAGACTAGAGGCTCTGGTAAAAAGTTGGATA
Organism: Sequoia sempervirens; assembly: GCA_007258455.2. Lineage (NCBI taxonomy): Eukaryota > Viridiplantae > Streptophyta > Pinopsida > Cupressales > Cupressaceae > Sequoia > Sequoia sempervirens. The sequence continues at coordinate 27,774,680 of VDFB02056351.1, forward strand.
CATTTTGAAGATATGTTGTAGCCGACTACTAAAATTTATGATCAAGTAGGTAGAGAGGATAAAGAAACATTAATTTTGGCTATTATTCAGTATGCCATTACTTTGGAATTTAGTTGGGACAATGTTAAGAATAATGTTCCTAAGAAACTGTGGGAAGCTCTGATGAAAAGGAGATCAGAGGTTGTTGAATTGGAAGAAAAGATAAGAAATGATGCATTTGAGAAGATTGGATCTTCTTTGACCCCAAATTATTTTGAAATCCTAAAGAAGGTATGCTCAAATACGTTCCAGATGAAGAAAAGAGTAAACACCTTGATGAAAAAAGACAAAAATAAAATAAAGAAAATAAGGAAAGAAACAACAAAAGCCATAAGGGGTATGGCTGAGAAATATGGAATGTTTGGTACACTCCCATCTGGTTATGCACTTAAATTAGGAGAAGAATTTTTTGTAAAGGTTAAGGAAGACATTCCTTCTGGTACATGTGATACAAACATTCCTCCCAAAAAAAATGATGTAGATATCCTTCCAGATGCAGGTGTTTCAAATGACCCTCCGAAGATAGAGAAGTGGAATGTTGAGGAATTTGAACAAAAGAAGCATGATTTTATCCCTTCAAAGCTAAATGAAGGTGAAAAAGATAAAGTTGAAGAAGAACAAGATAAAAATGAAGGTGAAAGAAATGAAGAAGGAAACAAAGATGAAGTTGAAAAAGAAGATGGAAAAGGAGAAAAGAAAATAAAGGAAGAAGAAAGAAATGGGGATTATTCCAGGAAGAATGAAGAAGATCAAAGGTAGGTTGTAGATTCACAAAGGTCCCCTGGAGAATCCTACTTTGGTGATGATGTTTTGAAAGGCTTGTTATTCAAGAAAATCGAATTCCAAACAAATATTCTTCTGGAACTTCTACAACTCCCCATGATTCAAGGTAGTGTGGATTTAAAAAAGATTTATCCTATCCATAAGTTGGTATTAGGGGATGCATTGCATGCATCTAGAAGAAGATAAATTCTAGAAACACATCAAAATGGGATAGATCTTATTGATGATGCCATCAAAGCTTTGCAGGAGGCCACCCCTGATACATAAATGGATACATCTTTCACTCTGGAAGAGAATCTAAGACTTTTATTGGACTCCTTTAAGGATTATTCCTTTGGACTTGTTGAGAAGACAAGGAAAGAGGTTGAAGAGAAAAGGATTTTGGCACTTCATGAGAAGTGTGATCTAGCAAACACCAATGTTGAAAAGAATCTAGAAGTTGTGTAGGCTTGTGAGTCTGAAGCAAATATTGTATTTTCTTACTGCATTAAGTGGTCGGATGCCACTCAAAATGTTAAAGATATCATGGACTCCATTGAGTCCCAGTTGACTACTATTTATGGTACTTACAATGCATCCAAAGATAGAGACAAGTCAACCTGGAATGTTATCTTTGCTCACAGAGAAAAATTCTTTATGTTATGGAAGCAGAAGGAAGATATCATTGGAAGATTCGGTCAATTAGGTGACCTTATGAGAATGGAGTACACTTTGGTTTCCAATGCTTTGGAAAATGCCGAGAAATTAAAGAGCAACCTGACTCTAGGTACTTTGGATGATGCAGAAGAAAGTCTAATGGAATTAGAATCTCTAAATAGAATGTTGATATCTACTAAGCAGAGTTGGGAGAATGGTAAGGTAGCTTGGAAATGTATTCTTAGTGAGCTTCAAGGTTCACCTTCCTTTGGGTAATATTTTTCAGTTTTCATACTTTTTGGACCACCCTTTCTCCAAGATGTCAAAGGGGGAGAGAAAAGGGGAGAGTATTGTACATAGGAAGTTTTGTATATTCTTTTAGAGAATGTTATGGAGAGAAAATGGGAGAGTGTTGTACACAGAAGGTTTGTATATTCTTTTGGAACATGTTGCCATCAATGAAAAAGGGGGAGATTGTTTGAAGAATGAACATATTATATAGCTTTTGTGTTGTCATTGATGTCACCATGTTATATGAGTTGCAATTCAAGTTTATGTTCAAGTTTGATCCAGTATTCTAAACTAGTATGTAGTTACTATCCTCTAGTATTTTGGTTCACAATCCTCCACTGATGATATTGTTGCTTGCAATTTTGGGAAATGGTTTTTGGATGTTGTTATTCACAAAAAATTTCATTAACTTTATTTGGGATGTTATATTTATTTACCTAATTTATATACCTAATCTAGTTTTGAGTGGCCTTTTGTCATCCATTTCAAACTTGGGTGGTATTTTGTTAAGTTCGTCAAACCTCCCATTTTACCACCTACCTTACTTGTCCTTCATTGGGAAGTGTTTTCTTGTCACATCCAAACTTCCTTTTTCTCCCAAAGGGTATGTACGAAACCGGTTGAGCCATGAGTCAAATTTTGGAAGCTTCACCCGCAAGTTACACCTCGGGTAGCATTCTCTAAGCCATTTTGAACCTGGGCAAGGTTTTTTTAAGTTATACAAACCATCAATTTTTCCACCTATGAATAATTATATTAATTAATCCAAGTTATTATCAGTCTGGTTACTTAAGCAAGTTATTATGTAGAAGAAAACCAATATTTTCCAAGCATAATATGAATAGAAACAAACAAACCATATATGTAAAAGCACAGATAACACCAAAAAGAGATATTTTATTCATATATAAACTTTTTACATTATACTGGCATAGCCACAATCACTTGGTTTGATCACAAAAAAAACCCAGGTTGGCAGACACCAAAGAGGCAAAGGAACGACATTTCAAGTGCACAAAGCAAACATCAGGACACAAATGCTCTTAGTAACAACTTGTAGGCGTTCAATTTGAGCTGGTGATAATAGATTTTCATGAGACTAGAGGAATTGCATGAACAATCCCATATCATTCCTCACCACCCCTATGTGTAGTAGAGACACGGCCTCCTCCAGAGTCTCATCCTGAATAGCGAATGCAATGAAAATGGCATCAACTACTAATCCAATTTGAGGATAATAGTTGAGTTCATTGATCACCACCTTCATGCGATGTTGGTATTTAGGTTTCACTAGGCACTCCAGTGCTCTCACGCCCCAATCTTAATGGTCATAAGTCCTGACAACTATGTAAATGAATCATTCCAACATAGTGGTATTATGCACATGAGCTTGGCTCAAAAATTCCTCACCCATAATGCTTTGGAGCACTTCTTCCTCCACTTTGCTCTGCACCACAAAGACCTCTTTGAACTAATCAAAAGTATGCCTGAACAGTGGGCTACACTCGATTTCCTCCAAAATAATGTAGTCATTCACAAAATTTCCATCACTCTAGAAGCCCACCATGTTGGATGCAATTGATTGTGGGAGAAAAGTGATATCAGCTGAATTTATAGAGCTTTGGTTAGACATGGGTGCATTCATTTGAGATTGATAAGATGTAAATTTAATTTGCATTTATGGTCGGCTTGCGTCGATTGAATTACAATTCCTCATCAAACAGCTCGCATGTGCCACCGCTTGGTATCCTTATGTGTTGCATTAAAGATTGGTGGAATGATTAGTCCTTTGGCAGTTGTTGCTTGAGTAATGATCAATTTTCTTTGTTGATACCTATTCCCAACAAAATTCCAATTGTTCTTATCAACTTCCCAATAATTTTTTGGGATACAAGAAGTCGCTAATTCAATGACTTTAGCCATATTATAAATTAGAGGTTAAGCAAGGATGAGGGTACTTTTTTTTTATCTCTGGATACACCTGGGGGTGTTTTTCAAGAAAGAATAACATTGACTACAGACTACAATAGCTTGTAACTGGTGTGTTATGAATTAAAGGATTTGAAAGATGATAATCTTGGTGTTATGTGTATGATATAGTTGTGTCTTCTTTGAAAGATGAGCTATACATCTTTTATTTATTGCAGTCTAATTTATTTATATTGGTTAGATTTGATAGTCATGATTTTCAATCTTTGTATTGATCATAAATGGTTGTTTCCTCTGTCTTCACGTTAGTTTCATATTTATGAACTAGCATTAGTCACCTTTTCTACTTTATGGTTAAAATCACATGTCATTTCCTTAGAATAGAATCAATTCATTGAATATTTTGTGAGGGAGTTGTACCTCGATAAAATTCAGAGAAAATCCACAAATGCAATTGTGGACTTTTTAGAGTTTTTAGTAAATTTAAATTGGTGTCAAATATGGGTTTAGATTCATTACTTGATCTATATATAAAAGGTTATTTCATTCGCTAACAAATTTTGGAAGCTTGTATGTTCAAAATCCCATGTGCACAGGTGCTTGTACGGCGAGTTGGCATTATTTTGTTGTTGCATTTTTGCATTAGGTATTTCTCTAGCCAACCTAATGTTTTGATGATATTGTAATGAATCTATTTTGAGGTGCACATTTATGTGTGACCTATCTTAGATCTATGTCAACATGTTGTAGCATGCTACATTCTTGAATTGATTTTTGGAAAGGTTTTGTACATACTTAAAGCCGACAGTTGATCTTTTTGGTGAATAAGGGTTGCATCTAATTAGGTCAACCTAATTAATGCTTGTGGATATGTTAGATATATATAGTGGACATTTTTTTGATTGATGATGGAAAATTGAGAATGTGAAGTGTGTGAAGATAGACAAGTATGTGAAAATGATGAAGTGTGTAAAGTTAGTTTACTAAGCATCAAAGGAACTAAATCAACACTTGTTAGGTGTAACTTTATCAGTTCATAATTTGGTTGTAATCCATTTTGTTATTGTATTTTTTGTAGGCAGTGTATCTCCCATTTTGGAAAATGAGTCCTAGTAGTGAGCCACCCTTTGTAATATCTTATAACTGATTATACTATATTGTGAGCTAATTCTCACCGTGGTTTTTCCCACTTTGGGTTTTCCACATAAAAATCTCAGTGTTCATGTGTTGTGTGCTTTTATGTTCTGTTAATGCTCTTGCTCATTTTTATTGTTATATGCATTGGATTAATTGGATGGTGTTTGTTCAATAAGTTTAAGAAGATGTTGATTCACCCCCCCTCTCAATATCTTGGGTATTCAAAAATGTCATGCGGTGACACAAGGATATGTGATGTAAATTTTCATTCTAAAGGAAATAAAGAAAATTTTAGTAGAAAACAACTAATACAAAAGATTTATAGAACCTTTTTGCTTACAATATATGGTCGATAGCTTTGGTGGAAGGAGGAACTGAAAAACTAAAGTATAGATGATGATGTCACAAGAAATAAATTATCCTTTATGATGAAACCCTAAAAGTGATAAGTTAAATAAGGAAAGTTGAGTAGTTATTTATTTTTGAAGTGAACGAGATGAAGTAAAGAACTAGGGTCATTAGCAAGCAAAAGTACAAAGAACAAGGCAGAAGCAATCTTAAGACTTCTCTTTTAGTTGAGCAAATACAAATGGTCAAGAATTTAGGGCACAAGGGTTTAGACATTTGGAGTGAATTTCCATACTTTCTGAATGTAGAAATTGTTCAAGTTCTTTTAAGTAGAATTCAAGGTGATCAGATGATCTTTCACAAACCCTATGAAATCATGAAAGAAGCAATTGCAGCAATAATAGGATTTTTCAATAATGGACCCATTCTAGTCAAGAAGTCTATAAAGAACAAAGAGGTCTAATCCCTAACTAGGGTAACAGGAGATCAAAGGGAACTTATAATTCACACCATAATTGACCTAGTGATGAGGTATGTGGCATATGGCATTTCATATAAGATTTATTTTAGGACTAGGAAAGGTTATACCTCAGCAATTGTCATTTATCTTGCACATCAAATGGTTGAGAAAAAGGAGGATTTTGACTTGTGTGAGTTGCTAAGAAATCAATTAATGGAAAATATAACTATGAAAAAAAATGACAATTATCTTTTTCGCTTTGGATCTCTAGTTAATACTTGATGATGTATTTTCTAAATTTGTTACCATTGAAAGAAAATGTTGTGTGGAAATCAGCTATACCAGTTGGGAAGCAAGTTTACTGATATCTGAAATGTCTAGTTGAAAAGGAAAATGTTTGTAAAGAATATTTTGAAATCAAAATAAATGCATGGAATTCTGGTGTGGTTTCTAGTCCGATTATGATGTATGTGGCAAGATTCTCCTCTGTAAAGAGGAAAGAAAGAAGAATCAGTTCATGTCCCTCTCTAAAGATAAAGAATTTGAAGAAAAAGGAGAAGGAAGAAGAAAAGGAAGAAAAATTGTAGAAGCATTTGATCTGGTATCAATAGATGATGACGAAGAAGATGTTAGTAAAGAAAAGGTGTTAAAGATTCTTGAGCTACTTGATGGATTGAAGAAGATTGGAGATATATGGTTATCTTGACCATCATATGAACAGGATGAGATTACAAACGCCCTGGATATTTACATAATTCATAATGATATTGATCTAATAGAATTTACAAGTATTTATTGGAAGTATTGATTAAGAAAATTGAAGACTAATTAAGAGAAAAGTCACCTGGTGAAACAATAGAAAAAGATAAAATTCAATTGGCTTTGGAAGAAAGATGTTGAAATGCACATAATAGGTTGACTGAGAGCATAAATGAATTGAAAACCTACATCAAGAGAGTAAAAAATGTGTATAGGTATTGTCTCTAGTGGCCTATTACTATTGGGAACTACAGAAAAAAAAAAAAAATGATACTATTGAGCATGAATTGAATTCTATTGGAAAAACATATGATGTTCTTAATGACAAGGATGGAACACAAAAGAAAAGGATCAATTCCTTACAATTTTATCTTGCAGTCATTATGGTATAGAGAGATGGTATTGTGAAGACCTTTTGGAAAGTCAAAGATATAATTGAGTTAAGATTGGAACAGCTTTTTGGTCTCCTGGTGGATGTTGAGAACAATGCACAGAATATTGCTATTCTGGATACTCTTCTAGAAACAATTGATTCAATAGCAAAGAACAACAGTATTTGTTTATACATCAAGTTGGCAATGGATTCCTAGAAGACATGTCTTCCTAAACTGAAATAAAAATACAAGGAAATATTTTAAGGAAATAAGGATTGAGGTAAAGAATCATTTTGATAACCTTTTTGTAGAATTTTTGAAGTAAAAGGAAACATAAAGAGATAAAGATTCAAAGGAAAAACTTTTTTGTGAAGAACAGTTTTGATAGGTGGAGTTATCAGAACATTTAGTTGTGGTATACTTGAAAACTTTTTTGTCATTGATGTCAAAGGGGGAGAAAGGAAGCATGTGAAAAAGAATGAAAATAATTTCATCTCATCAAAATATTTACAAAGGTTGTTGTTGTTGGCTTTTCACATCTTGTGTTACCATCAATGAACAAGGGGGAGATTGTTGGGGGATTGAAGGTTGCATCAAATGGTTGTCATTGATGTCAACATAGTATTGTATGTATGACGCATTTATCGGAAGTTATTTCCCATTGAAGATGACCATTATATGTGGTTCAATTCCTACCTTGTGAAAAACTATGATTTGGATATTTGAAGATCTTGGTTGACTTAGCATGTGCAATACTTTATGGATGTTTTGGCTGACCTAATTGATGAGTAAGATACATATATATATATATACACATATGTGTCTCTCTAGAAAATATAAATATGGGAGGTTACACAAGAAGGATGTAGAGACAAAAAATTGTGTGGATGTAGCAGATAAGAATAAGTGAAGCAGGAAAAGACAATAAGTGTGTGATTAGAACAGAATTATAGAGTGATTATTGATATGTAGTACTCATATAAGTGTAAAATTTCACCCCTCACAATTTTGTATACATTCCTATACCCGCTTTAGTGTCCACTCCCTTAGCATCTTGAGTAGGCTCACTTTAACCCTTGCATCAGCCTTTCTCCCTCTCAGGATGCTCAAGCACCCCTTTTCAGCAACCACCCTTGCATGTTAACTTTTTGCTGAACTTTTTTCTTTTCCTATTCGTGTTGTTTTGTAGTGTGACATGTTCAAACACTAGCGTGCCTCTAAGATTCCAGTGCACCACGCTGTCATCCGCTTCCTGCATTGTCCTCCTTTGGCCGAGAGCTTGTTAGTTTGTCCAGAGAATCTCTATGACCTGCTCTTTTAGATTCTAAAACTTCCAGATTGTTCCATTGAGGTAGATTAGGGAAGTTCGACCAATGAGGCTCTCTGAATGAAGAGAAATCATGAGTAGCGAATCCCCCTCTTCTACATTTTGGTGAACCCGATGCGAAGAGAAAATCTTCTGAAAAACTAGGAATTTATTTACCCCTACTTGGCGGGGTCATAACTTTTGACTCAGTGCTCAGAATTTAGAATTTTTTGCACTATTGGAAAGGTCTCCTAGAGAACTAGTTTAGTCCCTAAAATACTCACAATCAAATTTTAGGGAACGACACAAGTTTCAACCTCAAAATTCCACTCCGAAGACCTCCAAAAATGTGAATTATTAGAACATAGAAATACCAAAAAAATTGTAATGGATTTAATATCTTATTTTATTAGTTTAGTATCTAATTTTGTTCAAAATGTTAATGAAATTCCCTTTAATGCATGTGATGGTGACTTGGATTTACCCATGTCACTTGATATCTCTAATCCTTCTCACAAATTTCCTCTTGCTTTGAAGGATATTTTGTTGCAAAAAGATAAAATCATTGATACTTTCCTTAACATTACTCTACCTTCTATGCATTCCAATGCACCCTCTTCTAGAGATGATGCATTTTTGAATGATGAAGCTCATTCTCCTTCTAATGCACTCTCTTCTAGAGATGTTGCATTCATGAATGATGAACCTACCTTCGTTCCAATTCACTCTCTTCTAGAGATGATGTGTTAGCGAATGATGAACCTCCTTCCACATTTGATTCTCCATAGATTGATGTTGAGAATGTTTCTTCAAATAATTATTCCACATTTGATCCTATTTGGATCAATGTTGAGAATATGTATTCAAATAATTGTTCTACTAGCTATGATGATTCTGTAAATGTAGTCAACATCTTTGTTGCCCCTCAAAGGCCTAAGAGACCAATCATTTATGTGACTCTAGCTAGTCCTTCTTCTAAAAGGATTTTTTCTATTGATGGCGTTCCATTTTATGGTAGTTTGCCCGATCTTTCCAAGGCTCCCTCTTATAGAGCAGTAGCCCATACTTATAAAAATATAATGAATAAACAACCTAGACTTCTTCAAGCTCCTAAACCTATGACTAAAGCACCTAGTGATTGTGATCTCATCAAGCAACCTCGGGTTACTCCAGATAAGATCTCATTGTGGGACTTGCTTTGGTCTACTTTTATTTATCAAGGAATGCTTCAAGAAGCCTTGCAAAAGATCATCTTTCCTTCTTCCACTAGGCTGATAGATGTTGATGTGTTGGTGGCATATATTCATGTAGATTCACTGAATATCATGTTATATCTGCAAAAGCTCCTGCCTCTAGAAGTACAGAAACAAGTGGATCCTCTAATGATTATAGTTAATATTAATAAGATTAGCATTAGGCATACTCTCATTGACGCCGGTTTGGCACTCAATGTGTGTAGTATTGATCTATAGCCTAAGATTAATATTGACTCATCTTCTATTAATACTTCTTCTATTGTTATTTGTGGGCTCGATAATGTTGTACGACAAGCTCTAGGTATGATAGTATTACCTTTGTAGCTTGGACCCATTACTATGCCTACCCTTGTATATGTTATGGCAGAAAATCTACCGTATAACCTTCTTAGTAGACCGTGGATTCATGTTATGGTTGTAGTCTCATCTACCTTGCATAAATCTATTAAGTTCATTTGAAATAATAAAGTATTCATAGTCAAGGCTGACCCTAATGCTATGCATTTATGTGAGATGGAAGTTGTTGGTCAGGCTTCAGTTGTACCTACTCTTATTCCTTCAATGTGTCAATGTTTACTCCAACAGTACCCTCTACAAAGGATACTCTTGAGATAAATGTCCCTAAAGAATATCCTTCTTCTTCTCAAAACAATGTGTGTCTTGGTGATGATTGGGATTCCTTAGACTTTACAAATTTCTTCATTCAGGAATATAAAGTCGGCCCAATCTACTTAGACCTTCTGATAACATCATCCACACCTGCTATCAAAGATTATTGTTCTTTTCTATTGCGGGATGGTGTGAGCATAATTGTAATGTCCTTAGTGTTGATCCTCCATCTAAAGAAGAGGATTACACTTCTGCTAAAGAAGACAGTGTTGGCAATCCTATTAATAAGAATGATGGTGATCCCATATATGGGTGTGATCCTTGTTGTTGGGACAATGCTCTTTATGAGGATCCTCCTTCTTTTCAATATTTGCAAACACATTATGGCCCCGGCTTTAGGCTTGTCTCTATGTATGGTTATGAGCGTAAAGGTTGTGGGCGTAATGAACAAGGCATTTAGGTCCCTATGGAGTTCATGCCTCATAAGCATAATTTGGGGCTTGGTTGCTTGAATGAATGATATAAATGGAAGCTATGTTTTGGTGACAAAAATTCTTCTCAACCTCATTTTGTTGAAAATATTCTTCCTCCATTGTCTTCTATCTTTGTGCCTTCTTCTTCTTGTGAGAAGTCAAACCTTTCTCCACAAGAGAAAGGGTTACTTCTTGCCCCTCATCCTTTATCTAAGCAAGAGCATATTTTTTTGTGGCTTCTAAAAGCCTACTTAATCACTCTTCCTTTCCCTATACAATAAAATTCATAAACATGATGAAGGAGAACATCCTTTTTGTGCATACCATCGAGTTCTTGGCCATTCCACCAGTGAATGTAAGGCCTTGAAGGATAAAATACAACTTCATGATTCAGGTGCCATCAAACTCTCATTTGATTAATGCACCTACCTTTACTTCACATGAAAAGTGATATTGAGGTCTACCTCTATCCTACATGGTTCCCCTCCCCTGAATGTTGGGAGCAGTGATAACTCATTTTGGAGATGTGTGTCCTTCTTAAGGACTCCCTCTCTTCTCTATGTCTCTCAACTGAAGAATCCCTTGAGTGGACCCCTCTCCTTTTGAAGGATTCCCAAGGGACCCATTTTGAAATATTTTATCTCAAATGGATTCTTTCGCATCTAGCTTGGGGGCAGCCTAACTAGACCTATTTCACATATTTGTGTCTAGCTTGGGGGCAACTTGACTAGACCCCACTTTTCAAACAACGCATCCCTTGAGTGAACCTCTCTTCTTTTTAAAGGGTTCCTGAGGGACCCCTTTGGAAGTCTTCCAACTTGATGATGGTTTGTGTGACTGTCTACTTGCTCTACAGGACCGAGAGCCTGTAGAGCTCCTTTACATCCTATCTTTGGTGATACGGGTTTTCCTCCTCGAGCGAGAATTTCTTTTATCACCTATCTTTGGTGATATAGGATTTCCTCCTCAAGTGAGGATTGCTTTTATCACCTATATTTGGTGATACGGGTTTTCCTCCTTGAGCAGGGATTTCTTTTATCACCTATCTTTGGTGATATGGGTTTTCCTCCTTGAGCGGGGATTGCTTTTATCACCTACCTTTGGTGATACATGTTTTCCTCCTTGAGTGAGGATTTCTTTTATCACCTATCTTTGGTGATATGGGTTTTCCTCCTTGAGCGAGGATTGCTTTTATCACTCTTACTCGGTGGTGTGGGTTCTACTTCTGAGTGGGTTTTGCTTTCACCACATGCTTATTCATTCCTATTACTCTATCTCTCTCTTATCTTTTGTATATACTAGATCAAAGATATGTATCTTCTTCATCCTAAGTATATTCCCTTCTTCTCTTCATCTCATAATTCTTCTATGTGTTAGTGTTTTTAATTTGGGGATGATGCATAGTACCAAGACAGCCTTCTACATCAAGGTCTATTTACTTTGCTGACTTGAATCCTTTAGTTTTTCACATTCTAATGTTGCTATCTGGTGTAGGTTTTTCTTGTCTAATGAATTTATTTTGCAAGTCTTAATCCTAGGAGCATGCTTCCATGGTTTGAAGGATTCTCTACTTCCTCTACAATATCCTTTTGGCATATGATGTTATTATGTTCAATAGATTCCTTTAGTGTGCATATTAATGTAGATTCATATGCCCGCTAAAGTGGGCAAAAAATGTATAAGTGTAAAATTGCACCCCTCGCAATTTCGTATGCATTCTTGTACCCACTTTAGTGTCCACTCCCTTAGCATCTTGACTAGGCTCACTTTAACCCTTGCATCAATATTTCTCCCTCTCAAGATGCTCCAACACCCCTTTTCAACAACCACCCTTGCGTGTTAACTTTTTGTTGAACTTTGTGTTTTTCTTGTTTGCATTGTTTAGTAGTGTGAAGTGTACAAACACTAGTGTGCCACATGGATTTCTACACACCATGCTAGCATCCTATGATGTGTCAACACTCAAATGACTATTTCCAAGCATGTTTTCCACTTGTCAACTAAGTTTCTCGGTGGAAACAGCTCAGGATTCTCTATAACCACCTGGGAAGCTTATTTTCTCCCTTTTTAATCCATTATTTCCATCCATTTGCATCTTCTAACTTCTTCCAAGCCTTTTTGGAACTTCTCTTGCTTCATTTTAGCTTTTAGCCTCACTCCATCACTTGCTTGCATAGCTTCATAGAGCTTGTTGTAGCAGCTTCAAGCTCTCTCAAGCTCTCTTTATAACACCCTTTGCAACTTCATCTCCCTTATTTTCATGCTTGTGATCATCCTAGGGTTCCATATCCCCTATTATTCGCATACTTACTTGGTGATACGGGTTCTCCTCCTCGAGTGGGGTTTTCTTTTATCACCTCTTTCCTAATACGGGTTCTCCTCCTCGAGCGAGGTTTTCTTTTATCACCTCTTTTGTGATACGGGTTCTCCTCCTCGAGTTGGGTTTTCTTTTATCACACACGTATTTGGTGGTGTGAGTTCTACTCCTGAGCAGGTTTTTCTTTCATCACACTCTTCATCTTTATCTTCTCAGCTTTTTGTGGAGGTGGGAACACCAAAATGAGGGTTTCATTGAGGCAAACCTCTATACAACCCCAAAATTCTCTCTAGATATCATGCATGCAAGTTTTGAAGGAGTTCACATACTAGAATCTTCATCACTCATGTGGTTGTAAGTATTTATTTCCTTTCTTCCTCTTATCTTTATTAGTTTTACTTCACTCTATTTCAATTCTATCACTTTCTTGCATTTTAAAATTTCTTAGCAATTCAAGTCGAGGTAGTCACTTTAGCCATTTTATGAGATAAAATTACTTTCTAGTCTGTACGAGACACCATCACATCGTGTTGTCATCCGCTTCCTACATTATCATCCTTTGGCCAAGAGCTTGTCAGTTTGTCTAGAGAATCTTTGTGACCTGCTCTTTCGAATTCTAAAACTTTTGTGTTGTTCCACTGAGGTAGATTAGGGAATTTCACCCCATGAGGCTCTTTGAATGAAGAGAACTCATGAGTAGCTAATCCCCCTCTTCTACAGTACTATCTTTACAAATATTCATCTAGAACTAAATTCAGCACAAGAAAGGTGTAATTCATCAATTCACTTTTGGCAATAAGCCATAACTTTTGTATTCTGGCAATGTGAGCTATTCTTTGTATCTATGTGGCAGTGATCACGTTGGGTTGTATCCCTATGGACAGTGAGTCCTTATTTCAAGCAGTGATCCTTTTTGTAATTAGTTTTGATATTCTCTATAGTGTAAGTTAATCCTCGCCATGGTTTTTCCCTCATTGGGTTTTCCACATAAATCTAGTGTTACTGTGTTTATGTGATGACTTTCAGTTTTTGTATTTTTTGATAAATCATTTATGCAATATTTGGATCTTGTTTCGGTAAATGGTTAAGACATTTAATTTGGTGACAATTGATTCACCCCCCTCTCATTTTTCCTATTCAACAGATACCTAGAACACTTGAATTATGAAGTACACTTTTAAGAAAATTTCTTTTGCTTTCCACTTCTGGTGATCTTTCCAACTAGCTAGCACTTGCCATAAGCGCTAGTTTTCACTTGGGGTTCCCAAGTCTTATAGTCTTGGGGAATGTTGTGAGACCACACAACAGAATCCTCTAGAAAGCTTGAATTTTCTAGATTTTAGAAACCCCTAAGTATAAATATGAGGTTGACCATTGCAAACACTATTGTTGTAAATTGTTGGATTGAATGTAACAAAAAGATAGATCAATATAAATATCTTCAATTTTTTCACTTTGTTTTGTACTCTATTTTGCATTATTTTTTCCATTAGTTTTTTTAATAGTTATTTTTGGGCTTTTATTTTACATGGTATCATAGCCAAAAAAAATCTAACATTGGTAAGTGGCGCAACCACAGTAGGAGGGTCCTCAGAGAGAACAATCTGGACTTTACAACAAGAGTAACACAACAAAAGAAATACAAAATATGGAGGAAAATATAGATTAACATATTCTCATTAATAGAAATTGCAATTACATTCAGTCGGCAACATCCAGCTTATAGATTTGGCTCACAGGCCTAATTATACATGCTCAAAATAGAACATTTCAATATGCTCCTACATGTGAGCGAATTCCTACAAATACAATCTATCAACTACTAACTCCATTCTCTTTATCTCCAATACTTATTCTAATGATTGATTACAAACTTTATACTATACCCACAGTTCTGGAAATATCCACGTCGGCCAAAGATCATCACATTTTCAATGAAAGAAAATATAATGGGCACATGAACAAGTCAGCCTCAAATTTGAATTACTCCATTGACAGGTGCATAAGACAAAGTGTGGACCTATAATGAAGGTCAAGGACACTCCAAGGAACATTTAAAATTACACTATTAAGATCAATAGGTCATAGGAAGGATCCACGAACAATCAAATTAGCCATTAGGCTTGAAAACTATTTTGGCGCCAGTTCAAGAAACTGTCATGAAATCTAGAATCAATAACTTTCCAAAAAATTAACCTCGCTCAAATCTTGGAATAAGGAAAATGAACATCTCCATGATGTATGTAGAGATCCACAAGTTATAGTGAGCAAAGATTATGAATCCACCAACATGAACTGAGAAAGAACAAAACAAGGATAAAACTAAAAGGAAAATATTTTTTTGGTTGATGCAATATTGTCAAGAACCAAGGATGCTCCTGCATCAAAAATCCAGGGTTAATGAAAAGTGAGACTATCACTTTGCAGGGGCCAAAGGAAAACCAAGATGGTTTGCCTCAGCCTGGGATATCCATAAATAATCCTCCACTAGTCTACTTTTCCACTTCACAAGATATTCTTTGTACTGTCTTCCATAAGTCTTCCTCCCATCTCTAATATCCAAAATCTCCTCAATCTTATCTGACTATTGTTTAGGAAACTGATTCTCCAATTCCACTATAATGTCTTCACTGAATTCTACTTCATAATACTGATGTAGGTATGTAATGTTGAATATAGGCGATATACCCATACCATCTAGTAATTCCACTTCATATGCATTTCCTGAATCAAACTTCTTCAAGATCTGACAAGGTCCAAACTTCCTCATCTTCAACTTGTTGTATGTCCCAATTGGAAATCTTTCCTTCCTCAAATATACCATCACTTCATCTCCAACTTCAAACTCCTTATGTCTCCTCTTTTCATTTGCTTTCTCCTTATACTTCCAGTTCATATCTTCCAATTGTTATTTCACTTGAGTATGTACTTTCTTCATGTGTTCTACAAATTCATCTACTTCTGCACTCCTTTTATCTTCCATACTAATGTCTCTTAACTATGATATACCTCTAGGATGAATTCCAATAACAATCTCAAAAGGTGTTTTTCCTATACTCTTGTTCACTGAATTATTGTATGCAAACTCTGCTTATGCCAAGACTAAATCCCAACTTCCAATCTTCTCTTTAACCAAACATCTCAGAAAATTCCCTAAGTTCTTGTTCACTACTTTTGTCTTTCCATCAGTCTGTGGGTGAAATGTAGAACTAAACTTCAAATCTATCTTCAACTTCTTCCAAAGTTTCCTCCAAAAGTAACCAACAAACTTAACATCTTTGTCTGAAACAATACTCCTAGGTAATCCATGCAATCTGACCACTTCCCTGAAAAATAAGTTTGCTACATGCACTACATTTGTTGTCTGAAATGTACCATCTTAGAAAATCTATCTACCACCACAAATATTGAATCATTACCTCTTTGTGTCTTTGGAAATCCAAGTATGAAATCCATGATGATATCCTCCCAAGGTATTTTTGGAACTGTCAAAGGCTTATACAATCCAACATTCTAACTACTCCCTTTTATAACTTGACAAACTCTACAACACTACACAAATCTCCTAACATCTTTATGAATCTGTATCCAAAAATAGTTCACTCACCAATGCTACTGTCTTATCAATTCCAAAGTGTCCTACCAATCCTCCACTATGCTTTTCTTTCACCAAGTTTTCCCTCATTGAACTTCAAGCTATACACAACTAATTACCTCTTAACAACATATCCTCCTAGATGAAATAATCCAACCACTGGCTTCTATCCTCCAAAATTGGTTCCTTGCAAGCTCTCCATGGTTCCGCAAAATCTGGGTCTTCCTTATACAAGTTCTTCAACTCATTAAAGCCTAATACCTCCATTCGCATCTATGTCAACAAATTCTTTCTACTCAATGCATCAGCAACTCTATTTGAATTTCCACTCCTATGCTTCAAAACAAAAGTATAGCTCTATAAGAATTCCACCCATCTCATGTGTCTCTGATTTAGCTTACCCTGACTATTCAAATATTGCAATGCCTAATGATTCGTATATATCAAAAACTCCTTAGGCAACAAATAATGTCTCCACTTCTTCAAGGCTTGAACTATGGCATAAAATTCTTGATCATACACTAAATATCTTATCCTAGCATCATTCAAATTATCATTTAAATAAGCTACAGGTCTCCCTTCTTGACTCAACACTGCTCCAATCAGAAAAACCACTTGCATCACAATCTACTTGAAATACCTTAGTGAAATCTGGTAAAGCCAACATAGGTTGCTTAGTCACCTTTTGCTTCAACAATTCAAAACTACGATCTACTCCAAATGTCCATCTAAAATATTTTCTATATCCTCCCATTGTTTCTATCATAGGGCTACAAATAGAATTAAAATTCCTAATGAACTTTTGGTAGAAGCTAGCTAATCCATGAAATAATCTTACCTCTCCAATACTTTCAGGTGTAGGCCACTCAACTATTGCTCTAACCTTCTCAAGATCCATCTTTAATCATTCCACAGATATCCAAAATCCCAAATATACCAATTCCTCCTTCATGAAACTACATTTCATAATGTTTATCAACAACTGCTCCTCTCTCAACCTTTGCAAAACTTGTCTTATGTGCAACAAATTTTCTTCTCTACTCTTACTGAAAGTCAAGATGTCATCCAAGTACACAATCACAAACTTACCCAAGAGTTTCTTCAATACCTCATTCATCAATCTCATGAAAGTACTCGGTGCATTTTTCAATCCAAAAGGAATCACCAACCATTCATACAATCCTTCATTTGTATTAAATGTTGTTTTCCACTCATCCCCTTCTCAAAGTCTAATCTAATGATATCCACTCTTCAAGTCTCTCTTGGTAAAATACTTCGCTCTACTCAAACAATCCATAATTTCATCCATCTGAGGCAAAGGAAATATATACCTCACCATGATATTATTTATGGCTCTTGAATCCGTACACATTCTCCATTCTCCATCCTTCTTAGGTGCCAACATAGCAGGTACTACACAAGGACTTAAGCTTTCTCTTATCAAACCCTTTCTCAACAACTCTTTTACTTGTCTATTCAACTCTTCATTCTCCATAGTTGTCATTCAGTGTGTTGCTTTATTAGGAAAACTAGCTCCAAGAATCAGATCCATGGAATGACTAATACTCCTCACAGGTGCTAATCCATCAGGTACATTGTCTGAAATGATCTCATATTCTGTCAGCAACTCCTTTATCTCTTTTGGTTCTTCTTCCACATGCTTCAATTCTTCAGCCTTCTTAGGAACTAAGACATAACACATATTCTCATGTCTCAACCCATCAAGGAATCTTCTTCCATCAACCAAAAAAACCCTAGTATTCCTACAAACCTCAACTGTAGGAACATCTTCCAATGGCAACAAAATATGATTCATCCCATTAGGAACAATGGTGTATATATTCTTCTTTCCATCATGAATAGCCTATCTATCATACTGCCAAGGCCTTCCCAACAAAATATGACATATATCCATAGGCATGACATCACACAAAACTTCATCATGGTAATTTCATATTTTCAATTTCACCAAACATTGTTCACTTACCAAAATCTTATGCTCATCTTGTATCCATTCTATTTGATAGGGTTTCAGGTGCTTCAATATTTTCAACTTCAACTTAGTCACCATCTCTTCAGAAACTAGGTTCTCAGAACTTCCACTGTCAACTATCACCTTGCAACATTTACCATCTACCTTGCATCTTGTTTGGAACAAATTCTTCCTCAGCAATAGTTCATGCTCCAACTCACTCTGACACAGTACTCTTTTGTTTACCAACACCTCTCCTTCCGGTTTATTAGATGATCTGGCATGATCTTCCTCAAAAAAGGTGGTTCTTTTGTTGTTCTCGGTCTTTCTACTTGTCTCTCCCTAATTTCATTCAAATGCTTTATGTCCTCATCCACATTTATAAAAAGTTCTTCTAAATATCATTTTCTCTTGTCCTTTATCATCTCTTCTATATCCTTCATTCTGGTAACCACTGTATCCTCCTTTTCTGTATGAGTTACCACCACTTTTCTGGTATGTATTATCATTCTTACTAATCTCCTTATCCTTGTTCTAATCTAGAAAATATCCTCTTCCTCCTCCAGCAAAAGTTCTTCCTCTTTGAAATCTTCCACCTCTTCCTTTCTGTCTTTGTTCATGTCTCTTATTTGACTTCTCTTCTACCTTTAGGGCACTCTAATATGCCTCTTCCACACTCTGCAACTTGATCAAATTGATTTCATCCTATATAGATGACCTCAAACCATTCACATATCTGGCTACTTGTTCAATTTCCTCCTCTGAATGTCCACATCTGATATTCAACTTATAGAATTCCTTAGTATACTCTATCACACTTGAATCTTTCTATTTCAAATTTTTCAACCTTCGAAACAAACCAATCTAATATTTTTCTAGCATAAACTTTGTCTTCAAATTATTCACCATCTGATCCCAAGATTTTATCTTCTCTTTCCCTCTTCTTTTCATATCTGTCTGTAAATGTTCCCACCAAAGGGATGCATGTCCTCTCAACTTTGTACAAGAAATTTTCACCTTCTTATCTTCAGTGGTACCTTCAAATTTAAAATATTTTTCCGTCTCTGTTATCTAATCAAGCAATTCTTCTAAATCCAATTTACTAGTATAATCTAGTGGATTGAAATGTGGCTTCGTATTTTCTCTAGTTAGGGCTCTTATGAACCTTTCTTCTCCCTGATCCAGGCCAAGTTTCTCTTCTCTTCCTCCTTCTTCCTGAACTTCTACCTCTTCATCACTCACATCATCAACTAGTTGACCTCTTCTCTAGGTCATTTCAACTGCATCTAATTTGGAAATAATTCCTCTTAGCATCTCCATTATAGCTTGGTCTTCATTTCCACATGGTCCATTTCCTCTAACATTTCTTCTTCCATCCATCTTTACAATAGTCCTTTGTAGTTGTAGGTCGGATCCTCAATCTGCCACCCCACAACAAATCTTTTACAAGACTTTGCAAATTTTGTCGACCTTGCATGGATCGAAGCTTGCTCTGATACCAATCTGGTGTAGCCACGGTAGGAGGGTCCTCAGAGAGAACAATGTGGACCATGTAGCAAGAGTAACACAACGAAAGCAATACAAAATATGGAGGAAAATGCAGATTAACACATTCTCATTAATAGAAATATTGATTACATTTGGTCGGAAACATCCAACTTACAGATTCGGCTCACAAGCCTGATTATACATGCTCAAAATAGAGCATTCCAATATGCTCCTATGTGTAAGCAAATTCCTACAAATACAATCTATCAACTACTAACTCCATTCTCTATCTCCACTACTTATTCTAATGATCAATTACAAGCTTTATACTATATCTTTGGTTCTAGAAACATCCACGTTGGCCAAAGATCATCACATTTTCCAATGAAAGAAAATATAACGGGTGCATGAACAAGTCAGCCTCAAATTTGAATTACTCCATCGACAGGTGCATAAGACAAAGTGTAGACCTCTAATGAAGGTCGAGGAAACTCCAAGGAACATTTAAAATTACACCGTTAAGATCCGCAAGTCACGGGAATGATCCATGAATGATCAAATTAGCCATTAGGCTTGAAAAATATTCTAGTGTCGGTTCAAGAAACTATCATGAAATCCGGAATTGATAACTTGTCAGAAAATGATCCAACCTCGCTCAAATCTTGGAATAAGGAAAATGAACATCTCCATGATGTACATAGAGATCCAGATGGTCTAGTGAGCAAAGATGATGAATCCACCAACATGAACTGAGAAAGAACAAAACAAGGACAAAACTAAAAGGAAAATATTTTTTTAGTTGATGCAAGATTTCCAAGAACCAATGATGCTCCTGCATCAGTAAGATATTGTTGGATTGGTATTTTCCTAGCTATATAAGCTTTAAAGTAGTGTAATCTATTTGTTTGAGTGTTGATTGTTTCCAACATGGACTCTACAAATGAAAGTTTTTCAATCTTTGATGGAAGTGGTTTTGCAAATTAGAAGATTACAGTCAAAGAATTATTATAGAGAAAAGGTTGTATGTAGCATATTGAATAAAGAGATTGGAGAATCTCAACAAAAGAAAGAAAAGAAGATATGGAAATGCAAGTTGGAGCAAGCTAGAGGTATTATTGGTAAGGCTTTGAGCCCCAATCTTAGTAGAAGATTTGTTGTTGTTGATAATCCAATAGAGGTATGGGAAAAAATAGAAAAAATAAAAATTATAAATTGTGGATATTGCTATTGTGATTAGCATAGAAGAAAAATTGGTGAACTTAGTGTTGGAAATGCAAGTACAAAAAATTGAGAGGGGGGGTGAATTAGTTGTCACAAAAATTCAAAACGTATTCAACTTATTAACCTTATTCTTAGATCTGATAATTAACCATGAAAACATAAATCATCAACACATCATAAACACACATAACACCAAGATTTTTTACTTGGAAACCATGTTAGGGAAAAAACCACGGTGGAGGTCAGTCCACAAGATTATACCCTGTTAAAATAATAATGAAAATGAAATATGGGGAATGCACATGCATTCAGGCACACTACCTAGAGCTCACTACTCAATTACAAAGACACATTATCTTATAAAGAGATTCAAATTATAGCCATTCAAATTTTGAACTTAGAAAATAGCATCTACTAATGCCTGATTATAGTTCTAATTAAGCACATGAACACTTCTCCACTCTTCTTCACTCTTCTTCACTCTTCTTCACACTTCTTCAAACTCTACTTTTCCTTCGAATGATTTAGAACATTATTTGTGCACACACACATTCGGCATACTTCAAATGAAATGAACAATCACTTTTATATATCCACATATCAGAAAGACAACCACAACATCCAACACTTAGATCCAGTTGATTGTAAAAAAATGATTGATTGCTTTAATGAGGTTACATATTTAAATATCCCTAGCTGAAAAAAATGTGTTGAATATGCAACAAAAAAATAATAATTTGATTGCAATAGTTTAAATTAAGCTTCCCCAACCATATAAGGTATTTAAAGAATCAAGGAAAAGGGTTATTCAATTAAATCCTAATACCCCCCAATAAACTTTTAATCAATTTTGTAAGTTGGTTTTAGATGAAGAGGTTCAACTTATTAGAGAAGGATATATTAAGAAGAATCATGCATATGCATCTAAGAGTAAATAATTTTCTAGATATGTTGATGGAAAGAAGAATTGGAAAGGATATAATAAATTTAGAAATAATGATGGTTGTAACTACTTTTCTAGAAATGATGGTGGATAAAAGAAAATAGGAATAAAACCCATTAATTGCATATATTGTGGAGGTGAGAACCACACAAAAAAAAAATTGAAGAAGAGGGACAATGAAAGAAAAAAAATACAAGCCTATGCAAGAAAGGTTCAAGGAAGGAAATATAGATAAACATAGTTTTGTGGCCATCTCTAGGTAAGTAAAAACAAGTGCAAAGGTAATTTCTAAAGCTGAAAATAAATCTAGAGTTAAGGGGGGATACTTTGTTTCAAATTCTAATAAAGAATGGATTTTAGATTTCGGAGCATCTTTTCTCATGACTAGGGATAGATCTTTTTTAATTGATTTTCATGAAGGAAAGAATTCATATCAAGGAATTACCATTGACAATAAAATGAAACTGCCAATTCTAGGAATAGGAACTATTAATGTAACAAATGAAACTTTGAAATATTTTTTGGTTGAAGGATTAAAGGTTAATCTTATTTCAATACATAAAATTACTCAATAAAGTTATGAGTTTTATAATTCCAATCAAGTTATTGTTAGGGAAAGAAAAAACCCATACCATATAATTACTATTGGAAGAGTCGGTCATAAGGAGAGTCTCTTTAAATTTATTGGGTTTGTTGATGATGAATACACACTCTCCCATGATTTTATTTCTCAAAGTGATTATATGTTAAAACTTTGGCATACTAGACTTGGATAGATAAATTATATAAAATTACAAGTCATGGTTAGAATGAATATGGTTAGAGGATTAACAAAGAATTCAGCTTTTGAAGGTGTATGTGAAGGATGTGTGATAGGAAAACACCATCAAGATCCTTTTGATTCAAGAAAAGCATGGAGATCCAATCATCCACTCCAACTCTTTCATAGTGATTTATGTGAACCAGGCTATCTTTCCATTTTAGGTGTCAGGTACCTTCTCACTTTTATTGATAATTAATAGTAAACGAGTATGGGTTTATTTTCTTCAAAGGAAAAGTGAAGTCTTTTAGGCATTTCAAAATTTTAAGGCATTAGTTGAAAACTAAAGTGGAAAAATGGAAAAATAATTAATTTTTTAAGTATAGAAAATGGGGGTGAATGTTATAATTATCCATTTGAATCATTTTGTGAAAAATATGGTATTAATGTACAAAGAATAGTTTCATATACCCCTCAACAAAATGGAGTGGCTAAACATATGAATAGAACTCTTTTAAAAATGCCATGTTGTATGTTGCATTTTTAAATTTTGCATAATAAATTTTAGTGTTTGGCTTCTTTGTGTGAATAAGGTATTTTACCTAACTAGTTCACCTAGTAGGTCCTATTCACATGTTAAGTTTAATTAGATCCTAGGAATATTTCTAGAAGTATTAGTTGGCATTAAACCTTATCTTATCTTATATCATTTACTTCTTATGTCTTAGGTCATTTAATATCAGTTGTCCTATACCATAAGACTAAGACACTTTTCATAATCTTATGATTTATTATGTCTCACCTTGGCCTATGTAACCAAGAGGTCTCCTTTGTAATCTCAATCTATCATCATTATATATTTGCATTCATGATAGGAATACAATTTATTCTTGATCTTCTCTTTTTATTGTGCTTTCCATTAGGCCTTTATATGTTGGGTGGCTATCACCATAACCAACTCTTACATGATTGTCTCTTGTGTTGCACATATTATGAATATAATCCCCACCAAAGCCCTCACCAATGTCACCATAACCAACTCTTACATGATTGCCTCTTGTATTGCTTGGGCCCACATCCCAGAAGAAAATAGGAAAAATCTATAACCAAAGATTCATAAGTGCTTGTTTATGGGTTATAGTGGAGAATCAAAGGCTTACAAATTGTGTGATTTGATAACAAAAAGAATCTTTATTAGAAAAGATATAAAGTTTGATGAAAATTCAAAACTTATAGCCACAAATGATTTCCACATTTTATATATTTTACAAATAAATGGAAACTCTTTTGATGAGGATGTTAAGTGCACTACTACTAATGAATACAACACTATTGAAACAACTAATCTTTGTGGCCAATTATTTTCTGTAGGTAGTGATGATGAATAACTTCCAACTAGAGAGAAGACAAAGAGTGTTGAAGAGATATATTGACAAGGCCCAAAGATACAAGGAATGGTAGTGATCTCATAGAAAAATTCTTACAAAAAAAGACCCAATCTCATATGAACAAGCTCGAAAGAAGAAAGAATGGAGCCATTAAAAATGAAGTTGACGTATTTACTGAGTATGACTGAGCCAAAAAAATTGCAAGGAATGCTTGGTATGTTAGAGATGAACATTAAGGGGGGATAGTGGTTTAATGTTCCCCTCTCCTTTGTATCTTTTTTATATTATTCTAGCCAATCTTAACGAGGGTGTTAAAGAAAATTTGTCTATAAAAGAAGACTATTTTTTTAGCCTTCTAAAAAAGATAAAGTCTTCTAAAGAAGCTAGAGTCTTCCACAAAGCTAGAACATTCTAGAATATTGAAATTAAAAATTAAGAATGTAGAATCCTTCAGAAAGGTAGAAGTTTCTATATTTTAGAAACCTCCAAGTATAAATATGATATTGACCATTGCAAACACTATTGTTGTAAACTGTTGGATTGAATGTAACAAAAAGCTAGATCAATATATGTTCTTCAGCCATTTCACTTTATTTCGTACTCTATTTTGTCATGTTTTCTATTAGCAATTTATTTTATAATTATTTTTGGGCCTATTTTTTATAGTTTTTTAAGAAAAAAATTACTCCACATGAACAAACCATATTCTATACAATCATTTTGATGTGTTACGTGATGGCTCTCCTTATAAGATGGCATCTTCATCATTAATCCTCACGAACCAGTAGTTGGCTTAATTTCCATGGAGATCTTATCCATCCCTCCTAGAATTTATAATAATACAATCATAACAATAAGAATACACATTTAAATTCAAAAAAAACTATGTTTTCATATTTATCAAGAAAGAAAAATGGGTATACACACAAACCTTCCATAACCAAAAACTACACAAGACAATGAAAATAAAAATAAAAGCAATAAACTATGAACAAATTTACAAAGTAATATCAGTTCCTTCAAGTATGATGTTTCAAATAAATCCCATTTACTAGGATTTCCAACATCTTTTTTGTCTTGTTCTCCAAATCTAATGCATTGTGCTACTTGTAGGCTACTATATTATTGGGGCTGCTCCATAAAGAATCAAACTTTGCATGGTGTCCTAGCTTTGTTGCTTTCTCTTCCCATGATCACAAGTTATCCAACCTTAAAATCAAGCTTAGATGTACACTTATCAAACTAGTGCTTTACTATTTATTGATGAGTAGCCATTGAATTGAGAGAAAATCCATTTTTTCTTGTAACTCATTTTGTTTGGCTATCTAAACTTCCATAACACCATTTTCCTCTACCTCCAACTACTTGAGCAATTGTAATATAGGTAATTCCAAATGAACTATGAGAGAGGCTTCCTTACCATATACCAAAGTGTAAGGAGAAACAAAAAATATCTTTAGAGTAATTTGATTAGCCAAAAATACAAAATTGAAATTCTTATGTCACTCTCTCTAATATTCCAAGTGAATATTTTTAATTATTTTGATCAAGTTTTTATTTATGGACTTGGCCAATCCATTCTCCTAGGCATAGTAGTTGGAAGATGCTTTTAGATAAATGCCAATTTTTATACAAAACTTGAAAATTTGAGAACCCAATAAGACCTTAGCATTATTTGGCATAACCACACGTGGTGCTCCAAATCTAGTTACAATATCCTCCAAGAAACCAAGAAAAATATATTATGTAGCCTCCTTCAATGTTGTCACTTTACTCCCTCAAGTGAAATAGTATATGGCAATCAAAATACATTTATGCCCTACACTTGAAACTATATTAACCATCTTGATAAAATAGTCCCCATTCGGTGAAAGGTTCTTCTACTAATATTGGATGTAAGGGGAGGGCATCACACCTCCTTTTACCAATATAGAACTAGCACTATTGATATTTCTTCACCAACTTGCAATAATCTATGAACATCAAAGGAAAATAATAACTTGCATGAGTGATCTTTATTGTAGTATTTTGAGCTAAAAAGTGTCCTCCAAAATTCCCTTGGTGAAATTCAAAATATAATTGTATCAATTTCTCGATCCCTTATACAACTCAAGAAAACATCTTTAAAACTCTTTTAAAAAGTCCCATTAATCAAGGAAAATTTTACCCCTTGTAACCTATAGAATCTTCTTTTGAAAACAAGGAGATGACTAGGATATTTCTCATTTTCCATAAATTGAATTATATCTTCAACCCATGAGACTATCAAATATTCTCTATTTAGCAACACAACTTCAGTCATTTCCTTTTCTTCTAGTTACAATCTAACATATTAAGTGATATTTTGGTAGAGAGGTCTTCCTTTTACCATCTTAGTTATTTTTATGTCTATATCATATCCAAGAATCTTAGTGATCCACCTAGCACATTTTTATGTTATCTCTCCCTCCATGATGTATCCCCTCACTAGGGTGGACAACGTAAAAAGTGACCTTATTCCCTAAAACGAGATGTCAAAATGTCTTTAGTCTCTTCACAATAGCAAGGCTTGTTTTTCAACAAATTTATATTTTCCCTCATAGTCTTTGAGAGTGCAGGAATTAAAAGCAATTAGGTGTTCCCCTTTTTTGAATCATGATTTTTTGTTGAGATTATTGCTATGTTGTGACATCCACCCTATACATGCGTAATAAAATATTTTAAAATTTTGGGATTTACTAGAGTTTTCTATTAAAATTACCTTTTAATTTCACAAGTGCTTCTCAACCTTCTAAAGGCCATTTAAATTATTTATCCTTTTTCGGCATCAAGGTAATAGGTATGACTAACCCCACATATTTTGATATAAATCTCCCTACAAAATTAATCTTTCCCAAGAAATATTGAACTAATATTTTAGTGATCAGTAGGGATAAGTCCAAGATATTTTGAACTCTATCAAGGTCTATATAAATCCATTCTTTTGATATTGCATGACCCAATAGCTTACCATAAGGTACTTCAAATACATACGTCTTGGGGTTTAAAGAGATAACTAATTATTAACCTCTTTGGAAGACATTTTCTAGATGCTCAAAATTTTCTTCCTTTGATTTCAAAAACATAATAAGATCATCTAGATATATTAAGATGATCTTATTAATCAACTCACCAAAAGCAATATACATGTCCTATTGGAATGTCACTCCTACATTGGATAATCCAAACAATATTTTGGTGTAGGAAAACATCCCCCACTTAGTGGTAAAGGAAATTTTGTACTAGTCTTCTTTGAGCCATATATGATTATAACCAAAAACCCATCCAACAAAGAAAACCTTTACAAATTGGCTACTATCTACAATATTTTCTCCATAGAAGGAAGTGGATAATGATCCTTAAGAGAAGCTCTATTGAGGTCCTTGAAATCAACATATAATCATATCTTTTTTTCTTCTTTCTTACTAGCAATAAACTAGACACCCAGGTTGAATGCTCAATATAGAAAATAATTTTTAATTCAATAAATTTGGCTGAGTTTTAATCTTTAGATTGACTAGTCTTTTCTTTCATCTAATTGGTTTTGACTTGGGTGACAATTCAATAGTGTGTTGAATGATATATTTCTTATGTCCTTTCAATTCTTCATAGTTTCATGCCATGACATGATCATACTTAGCGTAGAGATATATTAGTTTATTCATATCTCCTTGAGTGCATACTTTTCCTACCTTCACTTTCTTTCCTGGATAAACTTTGATCTCTACTAGTGTAGTCATGGGTGTAGGGGTCAGAAAGAACAATCCAAACTGTACAGCTTAGAGTCAACATAGAGGAAATAACACAAGAAAACGATCTGCAAATATGATTTTTATTGAATTGTAAATCTTACATGCAACATATGCCTCATGGGAGAATAACTAGGGCTCACAGGTTTGTAGCAAGGGTATTCAACTTTACAACTAGCCAAAGGCCTTATTATAGTCCCCGAAGTGTTGATGCAAAAATATAAGTGTCAATCTATCTCTATCTAAATGACTTACTGATGACTGGCTTCCAAAAGATTATAAATGATTATAAATATGCTTCTCAAGCTCCAACAAAGGTTTGTGTTGGCCACAAGGTTCATAAACTTGATGAATGATCAAGAATGAAAGGTCAGCCTCAAAACATGAAAATATAATCCTTCACGAAAAGAAATGACTTGTGAATCCAAAGATAGATCCTATTAGATCCAAAATGTGTGTATGATGTCCCATTAAGCTCTGTGCATTCTGGAATAGGTCCACACTAAGAAATTTGGATCAGGTTGGCCCTAAATGCTCTGACTAGTAATTACAGTGAAATTTTGATAGATAACTTTCAATAGAAAAATGCAAATGATCTAAAATCTAGATATGTAATAGATGTCGATGTGTAGATGCTATATCTTGCTCTGCGAGCTAAGAAACAATAATGCAGTGAAATGCAGAATGAAATACTAAAATTTCTACTGAATGAAATGAAAGAAAAGATATTTTTTTTGGTTGGTACAAGGTTTCTTTACAACCAAGGATGCTCCTACATCATCTACATAAACCCCCTCTATCTACAATAAATTTTATTTTATCTCCCCTCAGATCATCATGGCCAAATAAACTTCCAATGGTAATTATTCCCTTTGGAAGCTTATTTAACTTTAATTGCATGATTTTTTCCTTGTATAATTCCTCTATCTTGGGCTAGATTTAGTTAACAAACTCTCCTTCCTATTGTATGAATAGAATAATTTGGGCATCACTCTCAAAAATTTGTTAATAATCTCCATTATTTGGTATTGAAACATAGAAAAAGGGGGTAGGTGAGTTATGTGTATGGTCAATATGGAATGATTAAAAGGTTTAAACCCACCTACCTTTTTCCTAATTTCATTAGAAAAAGAGATCTCAAAGGGGTAGGGTTGAATTTTAACCTTAAGGTGAGTCAACCCTATTTTAAGATCTATTGTTTTCTTCTAAAAAAAATGGATGATTTTCAATATTGGGAGATGATTTAAAATGCATTAACTAAACTATATGACCTAATGCTAGAAATGCATAATTCTATGATAACAGAAATGAAAATACCAATTTTTTGGTAGATCTAAGAAGGGAAAATTGGTATGCACCTATGCCAAAAAGCAAGTTTCAGGGCTTGTATCAAGACTTGTTCGCCCTAGGGAAAATGGGTCCTAGTGCAGGGGTCCAAAAATACTTTTTTCATTCCTCTGATCTTGGATCTAAGCTTCTAATTCCTCTAGGTTTGATTGTCCAAAAGTTGGAAATAAAACCTATAAGTGAGTTTTTGTAGCTTGACAACAATAAAGACAGCTTTGATAACTTTGTAAAATTGTTCCTTTGATCCACTTTCAGTCCTTCTTCACCTATAAATCTGCACATACAAAGAGAGAAGAAAAATGTTTTTTTTTGGTGAATTTAGTCAAACCCCATGTTGGTAATTAAACCTTGATAATGAATTAATGATAGAATGAAGGAATTGATAAATAAACACTTGCTTGTTACAACTCACAAAACCCTTAATGACTACCCTTAGAGGATTGAAACTATCAAACACATCACTCTAAGGTTTGGATCTTGTATGAATTGGCTTGATTGATTGATTGATTTGATGCTTGAATTTTTGAAACCTATGATATTACTATCAGGATTCAACTATGTAGTTTTACAAGTCAAACTCATTGACCCATGACTTATGAGTAGTGTTCACAAGAACCCATCTCTCATGATAGTGAATGGTCCACTTAGCATTCATTGCATCTAGGTGATGCTCACATAGGTGAAGCACTAGGCCTTCTTAGGAGGTCACCCATCCCAATACTACATCTCAAGTGTGCTTAACCACAAAGTTTCCCCCAAGGTTAAACCCACTTTGTTGAAGTTGTAAAAGCCAACCTCACAGAACCCAATGATCACCTGCAAGAAAAATAACCTATCACGTAGAAGAGATTCGAACAACACAAAGATATTGCTCTACAAACCAAGAGAGTAAAATTGCATAAACAAGAAGTGAATAATTACAAAGAGATCAATCCTTAAGAAAGGAGATCAAAACCCTAAATTGTCTTATTGTACTCACACTATGATTTAAAGTACCATGGGGGTTGATGTTTTCCTTTGTTTTTCCTTCATACCTTTCTCATGCGTGTGTTTCTTGGTTTGTGCACCCTTTATATCTACTTGTACTATCATGTCTGCACATTTAGATGTTCTTGATTCTTTATCATGCACTACATTTAGGCATTCAGTTTTAGTGTACATGTCATACCTCTCCCTTGTCAGCATTATGGGGGGGTTTCTATTGTTGTTGCTAATGTTTCCTTGGTTTCGCGTTGTAGTGAGCTATGTATATAGTAATTGTTCCTATGTACTAGGTAGATGGAATGGCTAGTTACCCATGCATTTTAGTGAGATGGAACACTTACCATATGGACACTCTTGCATTCCTATTTCTGAAGGTGACCTTCCATTTTTCACTTGATTAGTTCTTCAAACTATTGGTACTTGTGCCATCTGTATCTTTGAGTTCTTGATTTTTTCCTTGGTTTTCCATCGGATTCGAGTAGTGTCATTGGGGGCACTCATATAGATTCTTGTCTTCTTGATCTTGATCATTATATGTTTTAGCAAAGGTTCTTCTTTCAGCATTTCAACAGTCATTCTTCGACAATGTTTGCAGCTCCTTCATGCTTCAGTGGTGTTCTTTTTGTTCATCCTTTGTTCCTATGTTTTGGGACAACATTGTCTTGTTTGCAGGCTTCTTCAGTCCTTCACTTGGCTTTCATCTCTTTTTGGAGTGGAGTTTTTCCCATGAGGTTTTCTATATTTCTCCACATTATAGAGATTTTTTATTTGTAGATGGGTACCTTATTTGGCCTTGTTTGTTGGGACCCATCATGCATTCTTTTTGTTGAAAATTGAGGTGTTTATGTAGCTTAATACTTTTTAAAACTTTATGATTTCTGATCTAAATATGTATTCTTTGTGGGTGATTATTTGATTAATTCATTTTATAATTTGTAGAATGAAGATAGAAGGTTGTAGAAGAATTAGATAGAATATTAGAAGATAAACGGCATATACCATGGAGAAACCCTTTCAGGAAAAAACTCCACCAAGAATCAATGTATTATTTAATCTCTGAAGTAGATTACAATAATTCCAATCCTTGTTTGAGAATGCTTCTTTTACCTTCACCAAATCTTCTTCACAACCTGCAATAAAACTAATAATAACTCTCTTCAACTTGCTTGAGATAAATAGGCAATAATAAACTTTGTAAACTCCAAAGAGTTACAATTACAAAGCTCAATCCCTATCTCACAAAAGGTATGCCTATCTCTTGCTAGTAGAGTTCTATCATGAAGAACAATGCCAAAACATGTGCTTCATCCATTTGGGCATCCCAAACTGAAGTCACTACTGAACCTTGATTTTATAGATATCTTCAAGGCTTATCTTCAAAGTAGGCACCCAAGAATGGGCCCACTTAACTCATCCTTCTGAAATATCTTAGCATGCAAAAGAGTTAACTCCAAGAAGCCAACTTGGGTACCCAATGTGGGTCCAAGTCATTCTCTATTAACTGAAACATATCTCTCCACCATTCATGCAAGAATGGTCATCCCTTGTTAACTGAAGGTAGTCACCTATTATCTATCATGCAACTCAAGTCATTAGTCATGCATTCCAAGTTAACTGAAGTCAACTACTATTCAACTAAAACTAACTGAAGATAATTGAACCATAATTGAACTGAATAAACTAAATTGAACTGAACTAAATTGAACTAAATTGAACTAAACTAATTCTGAACTAAACTAAACTAAACTTCATGCATGTAAACAACAATACCTAACTCCTAGGATCTTTATATGCATTCAAAAGTGTTATCTTTTACTCCAAACAGTTAACTTAACTTAAGGTGAGTGTCACCTTCCATGTGGGTGCCCCATGTGCCCCTATTATTTAGGAACTCATATTGGACGCCCTCACATGCTCCTAACATTTAGAATTAATTACAAATGTCAATTAACATGATTATTTCATTCAATATTAATCTCTTTCTAATCCTAGTGTTGGGGAACACTTTCTAAGGACTTAGGAGATACATGGAATAAATAATGTTTAGGATTGCAATTAAATGGCATCCTATTTCCAACACTTTTTAGGGTTTTTAGCTACTCCCTAAGTTCATCTTAAGGGAGGGTGTTAGAGATATCATGCATTATCTAATAATTAAGTAATCTTTAATTGATTATTAGTCTAATTTATTCTTGTGCATTTAAGCTAAACTTAGTAGTGTTTTAATACTTTATTAGTTGAGCTAATATTAGATCATTATGCCTCATCTCATGTGATGTTGACACTTGTCATGATTTGATCCCTTTCTCATTTAGGGATTTGCTCTTATAAGCTCTCAACCCTTATTGTAATTAATTTGGAGAATATCTCGAGCTTTCATATCTTTTTGAGAGTCTCTTTTTTTTGTAACTTTTTCTTGTTAAGGAATATTGCACATATTGTTTGTAGATATCTTTGTGTGGAAAGTGTATTTGTTTGTTGTTTG
The DNA here is from genome assembly GCA_007258455.2 of Sequoia sempervirens. Lineage (NCBI taxonomy): Eukaryota > Viridiplantae > Streptophyta > Pinopsida > Cupressales > Cupressaceae > Sequoia > Sequoia sempervirens. The sequence continues at coordinate 27,807,347 of VDFB02056351.1, forward strand.
ATCTTGTGGCTCATGGTTTTGTGCTTGTTTCACAATGCTAACACACTTAGCTTGCAACCCCATTTGTAAAACCTTCAGCAAGTGTTGTGCCTTATGAACCATTCATTATAGAGCCCCTTTAGCTCATCAATTGATAAGTAGGAGATATTTTCCATAGCATGCCAAATCGTGATATTGCTTTCAGGATTCAACCATGTAGTTTTACGAGTCAAACTCATTGACCCATGCTTCATGAGTAGCGATTCATAAGAACCCATCTCTCATGATAATGAACGATCCACTTAGAACTCATTGCATCTAGGTGATGCTCATAGAGGTGAAGCATTGGGCTTTCCTAGAAGATCACCCCTCCCAGTACTACTCTAGCTCAAGCATGCTTAACCACAAAGTTTCCCCCAAGGTTAAACACACTTAGCTTGCAACCCCATTTGCAAAACCTTCAACAAGTGTTATTCCTTATGAGCCATTTATTATAGATCCCCCTTAGCTCATCAATTGATAAGTAGGAGGCATTTTCCATAGTGTGTCAAATTGTGATATTGATATTAGGATTCAACCGTGTAGTTTTATGAGTCAAACTTATTGACCCATGTTTCATGAGTAGTGGTTCATAAGAACTTGTCTCTCATGATAGTGAGTGGTCCACTTAGAATTCATTGTATTTAGATGATGCTCACAGAGGTGAAGCTCACAGAGGTGAAGCATTGGGCCTTCCCAAGAGGTCGCCCATTCTAGTACAACTCTAGCTCAAGCATGCTTAACCACGGAGTTCCCCCATGGTTAAACCCACTTAGCTTTCAAAACCCCATTTGCAAAACCTTTAGCAAGTGTTGTGCCTTATGAACCATTCATTATAGAGCCCCTTTAGCTCATCAATTGATAAGTAGGAGGTATTTTCCACAGCGTTTCAAATTGTGATATTGCTATCAGGATTCAACCGTGTAGTTTTACGATTCAAACTCATTGACCCATGTTTCATGAGTAGTGGTTCACAAGAACTCATCTCTCATGATAGAGAATGGTCCACTTAGCACTCATTGTATCTAGGTGATGCTCACAGAGGTGAAGCACTAGGCCTTCCTGGGTGTCACCCATCCCAGTACTACAACTCAAGCACACTTAACCATGGAGTTTCCCCCAAGGTTAAACCCACTTAGCTTGCAAGCCCATTTTCAAAACCTTTAGCAAGTGTTGTGCCTTATGAACCTACATCACAATGTTAGCTCCAAAACATGACATGAACACACATGAACTTTAACATGATGATATGATCTTGATTGTTGTTGTAGATGACTAATAAATTTAAGCTTCAATGCTCTTGACAATAATATTTTCTCTTATGAAGTTCACCTCTAACTTGTTCAAAAGTCTTAGATCTGAATTGATAAAATAACTATGTATTTATAGGTGTTTATCTAATTTCCCAAAAAAAAAATATTTCAAAAGCCAACACTTGAAACTTGAATTTGAATCATTAAAATACCTCCACAAACATAGTAAAATTGGGACCTAGGACTTAAAGGGTCCTAGGACCTAAGTCTAGGGCACTCAATTTCCAAGATGTTTTAATTAATTTTAGCAATTGTTTAATATTGGTTTCCCTTTCAGAAAACGGGAATAATAAGGCTTTGGAATGCATAAGATAGGTAATTAGAAGCTTAATTAAGTCCAATTAATTAAGGGGATACATCCATAGTGTGAAATTGTAAAGGTGTACAATTTTCTACACTACAGGCATTGTAGGCCTTATGATCAATTTGACATGATCTTTATTCAACAATAAATAATTCACCAAATCGAACTAAGACTCAATCATAGACATTCAATCTACCTTAATATTATAGGCTCTAGGAATAACTTGTATTTTCAAAGCTTCAAATCATTCTTAAGGATCCCACACTCTATGTTAATATAATCTCATTCTAATATTCTATGTTGCAACCAATTTTTTAAACTACTTGATGATTGGTTTTGAATTTCTCAACATTTATAATTGCTTAATTCTCAATGGTTGTGCCAAAATGAGTTTGTGTATGACGGACTCATACTCAACTTCATTGTTAGTGTAGTTGAATTGAAAATGGAAGTATTTGAGGATCCTTTTCCCTTCAGGTGTGTAAATATACCCTTGCTCCCAAACCATTGTGCACATTACACCACCAAGGTATGACTTTTGTATTGGAAAAGGGTGGTTGACCTTGTCTTCTACTAATTTAGGGATCTTTCTTATTTCTAGGATAGCCTATTCTTCATCATATATTACATTTCTCCCTAAACCAATTGAATCAAAGTTGCCATAAGGATCTCCCTAAGTAAAATCCAATAAATATGCTTCTTCTTCATCAATTATGTAACTTTTACGTTCTTTGGCATCTAGGAATTCCACATTAGCTCTCTCATATTTGGTTATCATAGTGTGAGTAGATTCAAAATTAATCATTACTTCATGAGCAATAAGCTCTTTATGAAGTGTCTAACAATACTTTCATTTTAGATCCATATTTGGTTCTCAAGATTAGATGAGACCAATTTAAGGAAATGTATCCCCCTATCTTAGTTGTAAAATCTTTGGATAAATACAACCCAAAGCTTGGTTGAATATTAATTACCACTTCCTAAAGCACATTGATGTTTGGGCATGCATATAGAGTGAGAGGAAGACCTTTTATGATCACTACAATCTAAACCTTTTGGCCATCTAATTAGATGATCCATTTTTAAAGGTGTTCATACTCTAGACCCAACAAATCAACTATTTTCTTAGATATGACTGGTGCTCACACCAAAGTGTATAATGGAATTATACAACAATTTCTTGCTAATCATTAATGTTAAGAAAAATGGCATGTGTTTCTACGTACCTCTACTCCAACATTATGAAGGGTCATGTATTTATTGACCTATGTGGCTCTTGTTTGTTTAGTTATCCTCCCCCCAACATTGGAGACTATGCCAATAGCCTTAGTTGGGTTTTCTTGTATTTTCAAAGCTTCTTGTAGCACTCTTGCTCAAGGATTGCAAAGATGTCTCACAATGAGACATTAGGTTTTGTTTTCTTCAACTAATTGACCACATTGAGTGTTCCTGCAGTTTGAGTTCTCATGGCATATATAAGATTCCTTTGATACCTTGGTCTCTCAGCTACCTGATTTGATATGCCAACAAGTTATGTTTGGATAGGTTTCTACTTTTTTACTCTAGGACATAATCTCTAGGTAGTTGGTATTTTCCAAATCATAGGTTGAGGTTGTGCCTCTGTTATCAAACCCTCCACTATCCCCCTTTTGGATCTCATGAAATAATCCAATTGTACTTGATTTCTAGGAGCATTAAGGCCATTTGTAAAAATTGCTTCATCTTCTATCCATGAGAATAGTGCTTACTGAGAGACTATTTCTTCCTCTTTCTCTAGAGAAATGCCTTGCATTTGGATTGTTAAAACAATATTTTGTACCCCTACTAACTAATATGATGATTCATGTAATACTACACCAATCCTCATAGCAACTTGCCTTTGCTCAAAAACTCTCTTGTAAATTCCCTCTCAAACAAGCCCTAGGAGAATATGTTTCATTGAGGAAAAAACCACATTCTTGGGTCTTCTACAAAATTATTTTGGGACTAAATCTCTTGTATAATTAGGAGTAACCTTTTCGCAATGGGGTGGGTATAGGTATGATTTGATTTACAAATTGTGCAAGCCTATGCCCCTTGTTTTGTTGATTATAGAATATGTTAGGCTAGAATGGAGAATGTTGGCCTTGATTTCCTTGGAAATTTGTCAAGGATAGGCTACTTGTTGCTTTTTAAGGTTAATGATATCATTCGAGAAATTATGTAACAAGAGTTTTACATCATTTATCTTTGGATTCATCTGAGGAGCGAGTAGTGGATTTTGAGGATAGTCATACATGGATGGTGGGACCAAATGTGCACTTGGTGTTGAATGACTTGATTTTGGTTGTTCTTCAAGTGATGGAAATGGAAATTCTAATAAAATGGGCAGAGGGAGTCTAGGAGGTAGCCTTTCGACATTGATAAGGTTAGTTTATACTCTTACTACTAAATCATAAGTAGCAAGGAGACTCTAGCCACCTAAAGATTCAATCATTACTAACATTTTTAAATTGAAGGCTTTCAAATAAAAACACAAATGTCATTTCCACAAGCAAGCATGCAACCATGGTATCCTATTCCAAGTCTTTTGGAACCTTAAATTAATATCAATATCATCTTTAGTGGAGCTCTCTTTATAGTGATTAGCTAATGTAATAAGGAAGAACCACCTCCCTTCTCTTTGAACCTTTTAAGAAAGGCATCTCCCAATCAATGCAATGAATTTATTGAGTTTGGGGTTGATGATCAATACTATTCAATATATTTTCCCTTGAAGGAAGCTACAAGTAAGCTCAAAGCCACAGTTTGTTCAATTATATAATGAAGTCTATTGGTGTCTACAACATCTTTAAGGTGTTCTTTAGGAGTCTTGAAATCTTCTCCAATAACTTGGGCAATACGTTCAAAGCATTGGAAGGAATAGGGTGCCATGTATCTAGAGCTATTGGTCCCACCAAGGGGCTACCATTATTCCAAGGGACAAAATTCCTAGGAGTTCCTTGTTCTGTCATTCAAAATCTAGTGGTGAGTGTGACCATGTGTTCCTCCTTTTATGACTTAGAATCAATAGTGGGACAAGGATTCTAGGCTAAGTAGTTGCAAATGATCTAGTCATAGGCCTTTTGCTCATAAAATTAGTTATTTGTGTATCTAAGATATGTTGTAGACATCAAGACTTTACTTTAAGTCCCATCAAGTGTGTTAAAACTATTGATAGCCAAATTCACATTTTCATATAAACCTCTATGACATGAGAAATCTCATAGTGTGGAATGTGACCAATGAGATAACCTCCTAGATTGAGAAGCCATTTCTTCATTTGATATTCAATAAGTGAAATTTAATCTATTGGGATGAAAAGGGAAGAAGAAATATTGAAATAACAACCTACCTCTAAGATGATGTGTAGTTAAGTTTACTTTTAAAACTTTAGCACACTGTGTGAAATTCAAATTATTAAACCATAAAGTTCAAACAAAGGCAATTGAAAGAAATATTCTACAAAGGTGATATTTAGCACAAGGTAGCAGATTTTATATTCACTATGATCTTCATATGATTTACACAAAAGTCCAAGATGGCACAATCAAGCAAAACAATATTTATATAGAAATTCCTAGAAAATCTATCGCTAAAAGAATCCCCCTTGTTTTTTTGTCTACATTTCCTTCATATATAATCCTTATCATATTTCTTTCTCACCTCTTGAAATCTCATCAATGCTCTAATTGAATGGTTGTGGCAATTGAATCGTTGTGGATTCCCTCTAATTTTTTGACACATTATTCACTACAATATCTACCAAATGTTTATTAAAAGAAACTTTGTGGAGTTCAAATGGCCTTTATTGATGAAAATATGTCACTTACACAAAATGCCAAATAGATTGTACTTGAATCTTGTGGTAGGACCCACCTAGCAGCCAACCTATACCCTTCAACAAATGGAACAACAAAAATATTTTATCAAAACTAACAAAACCAAAATGTTGTGCAAGTCAATGATCAATATCTTCATTCTATGATTCCCTTTTATTCTATTATTTACTATGAACCTTCTATATAGTCCAAACCCACTACCTCTAGCTCAACAACCATTGAAAAATGGCCCAATGAAGGGAAATCAATATTGACAAGGTTGAAATGTTGTGCACTAATGATGTGTGGCCTTATGATCAATAAAATATATTTTTTGCCATCAAAAATTTAGGGCTCACCATGTACAACTCAACATTGAATGAGCCAATAGTGCAACACCTCAAATTTGTTAGAATTGACAACTTTTGAAGCTTGTGAGATCCTTATGTGTGGCTTATTCCTAGCTGAGAATCAACAGCTACAAAATTCCCCTAATGTTTGTTTCTTTTGATGAATTTCAAGCTATGATGGGTCTATCATTGATGATTCAAAAACTTCAACCAATGGAGCAATGGAAAGACGTAGTAGGACAAACATTTTTTAAAATATGTGAACCATCGATCTCAAACCTGCATCAACCACTTAGAACCACTCTAAAGCTTCTCTTGAAAACACGAGTTGTGTATCAAAACATATTATGCAAGGAAATTGAAGAGTAGAGCTCTACAAGTACTATGTTGGAACATTATTGTAAATATAGTCAGGTATAAACCAAGATAATTGAAGAAAGATACACACTTGCTACCAATCCACAATCAAGATAAGTATTCCAATCTCAAACTATCAACACAAATCTTAAATGCTCCAATCAATAAAAGAAATTTGTTAATTTGTTGTAAAACTTGAATAATATCCTTTTACTACTAGAAATGAAATTGCCTCATCCAAAGAGCATTAAAGAAGATAATAAATAGTATAGTGCAAACATGGCATGAAAATAAAGACTAACACAAGGTTGACCTAGAGAAACCAAATGTGGGTGAAAACTTACAAGAATGGAATCAAGTCCCTTAATTCACTATCATCAAATGCTTATTACAAGATTTACCAGCTTTTTAAGGCTTTCAAGGACATATTGCAACATGAATTGATATCCAAACACCTAAAACAATATAAACCTACTAATCTTAGATATTCCAACTACACAACACTCATACAAGTCATTTGATTGCACTCAATTGCATAATAATAATCTAAAAAATGTGAAATGATCCAAGAATATTACCATGCCTTCCCTTTGGTTGCAAGAGAATTTCAAAGAAGCTAGATATCTCCAAAAGCTTCCAACAACACCTACTTCATTCTAGATTTTGACTCCAAGCTCTAACCATAGATAATGGGTTCGACCATAATAGAACACATCACCTACAAGTCTATTTATTTTTAACAATTTCAATTCTAGTCAAATCTACTAATATAGTAATTTTCAACTATTAAGTACTCATCCTAGGTGTTTGGATCACCTAGATGGCTTTCCTTCCACAAGGCATTACCATGTCCCACAAACTCCATTTATCTTCTACTTCTCAAGTGAGTCTTCTCTTCATGTGTTGCCTGCTAGGAATGTGTTAGAAACCAACTCAATAAGAATGTTGATCATCTACACCAATTTGACTAATCTTCAAATTAATTACTCCACTTATATTGCACAATATCATAACTCTATATCAAAATTTGAGAGTATGGTGGGGAGAGATGGGGAGCAAGGTAAACACTAAATATGATGTATGATTAGGTGCTTGTGTGATAATAAATAGGAGGCATTGCACAACCCTCACATTTATAAGCTTCCAATATATATATTGCATGACACAAATCTACTTATGCACGTCTCGTGAAGGTAGGACCTTAAAATGGGCTCTTATGTACATGGAGGTGTGTGACCTCTATAATATGCAGCCATAATTTATTACATATATGATGCTTATGAGTTCCCCCATAAGGTACATAAGGGGAATAATTTAGTCAAGGAATAGAGAGTAACCCTCTAAGTTGGGATTGTATACAATGCCACTTATGCACCATGAAGTCCTCAGGATTTATTAGCCTGTGTCAAAGGTTTTGAAGGTGAGATTTGGGTCACATAATTGTAACTAGCATGGATTGATGAAGGGATCTTATGTCGCTTTCTTGTAGACTTCATTCGCACATCTTCCATTTCAGCACTTAATCAGTAGAGGAGACTCTCTTTGTTTCCAAATTTTCTTTGGTTTCTCGATGCATTTATTGATCATCATTTTGCTTGTGGGTTACTCACATGTTCATTATTTTCATCCTTACCTACAGTTTTAAACTTACTTTCTAATGGAAGTGTGAATAAAACCTCAAAAATGTAAATCTCAAGTGTGTTATTCACCTCACGTGGAAGAAAACTATAAGTTACAAGGTTTCCTATAGACTTACCCCCAAAGTGTTGTCACTTTCCATTGAGCACGAGTCACATTTCATTGAGAGTTTCAAATGAAAAATTTTCAAGGTAACAAGTACCTTTCACTATTCTGGCATTGCAGGCTAAATTTTCCACTAAAGACAACATGGGTAAAGCATACACCAACAAGGCTTGACTGTTACAATATAACCACTCCAAGATTTTATCACCAAGCATAGGATTTGGTGGTAATCACTGGAAGATAGACTTGAATTGAAAAAGCAGGAACAGCTGAAAGCTCTTTATATTGAAAGGAACAAAGAAAAATGTCCACATATTTGCAAAGTTAAGAGCTATTATTCAAGGGAAGACATGTTGCACGTGTGAATCCTAATGTAAATATCTTGTAGAAACATAACGTGAACCACAAGTTGATTGAAAATAAACTTGTGGCAACATATGACAATTAACAACTTGAACAGCTGAAATACTAGGTTCTTGTTCATGCTAACCGAAATTATAAATGATAAATTTAATGCTATTTTTCAAAGATTTGATGGATAAATCATAACTAGCTTTGGACAATTATTTTAAGAAGAAACATTTTATGGTATGAACAACTAAACTATTGGCCTTTTTTTAGGGATTGTGGTAACCACAAAGGTCACCAAATCTACACACAGAGAGATAGTGAGTTGCTACAGTTCTAGCAGAAAGGTGCAAGGAGGGAAATGATGCTTGAGTCAAAGTATAATGTTGAAAGAATGGGATCAGTAAGTTTAAAAGGATGGAAAGCAATCAGATGGCGTAAACAATATCAAATAGCTTGATGTAAACAATATCAAATAGCTTGCATGTGAAATGGCATTACTTCTTTAAGTAATATTTGATTCTTACATAAAACTATTTGCAGGTTTCAGGACAATATTGCACCAGTATTTATAGGTTTCTTGTGAAGAACCCAGCTGGCTCCAACTCAAACCCCTATAGTTTTGCTTATCTTTTTGTGTTTTTAAGCTTTTTAGAGAAAGTTTCTAGACAAAAGTAGAAGAGGTGATAGCATATAAATGCTCATAAAACACAAATTTGAGCTAAAATTAACAAAATGAAAGTGCAGAAGGTATTAAACATCCATAACAATGAGATTACAAATGATAGACATACCCGAAAGCCTCCAAATTATTTAAATAAGAAATCGTCCAAGCTTGCCAGCCAGAAATTGTGAAAACTAACAAAATGGGACGCCTAGGCTACAGATCTGACTTCTCCCCAACATAATCTAAATACAAACAACTGTGAAGGGTGGATGCCAAGAATGAGTCACTATCAGATGCTAGAAAGAAGGCATTTTAGCAAGTTGCTTCACACACCTAGCCTCCAGAAGACACTTTTCCCAAAGCAGAATGGTACGACCAAAGCAAGGAACTGATGAACCAATGTTGAAAGCTGCTGAAAGCCTAAAGGAGACGTCTCTGATGATGAAACCCTCTTCTTTATTGTAAACTGGTAAAACCTTAATAGAAAACGTTGATTAAAGCACTGAAGAACTCCTAAAATGAAGCTCCCATTGTTGCAATCATTCAACTGATCTTGCACAGTCTCATAATCACAAATCTATGAAGAATTGTCACTCTCCAAAGATAAAATCTCCTGAAACCCTTGTCTCAAAGAAACCAAGCTCTGCCAAAGCCAAAGAGAAAATATCAAATAGTCAAAAGATGAGTTCGAATTTTCTTTTGCTTTCCTTATAAGGCCAAAAAGGCACACATCTCAAGAAGAAACGCACTTCTCTCATTAAAATACATAAAAAAATGTATTTTATAAGTTTTAATAACTTCAATAGTTATTAATTTAACATTGAGCGCCCCTTTTCAATAAAGTGCTTTTAATTTTCACTTAAATAAATTTAAGTGATCACTTTATTATAAAATCAAGTTGACTTTATAATATTCCATCAAATAAATTAAAAACACTTTAATCCACTGAAAAATTAATATCTCGCTCATAACTCAACATATTGACTTGTCATCAAAAGCTGTCAATCACTGAACTGCCAAGACTCACACTAAACCCAACTCTAAACTCAAAGGGTGGAAATGACAAAACCCACCAAAAATAGCCACTAACCCTCTAACCAGATCCTGTCAGCCTACAAGGGTCCAAGAGATAGGCTAACTCAATATGCTCCTGAACTAAGCTATAATGGGGACATTACAATCCGCCCTCCCCAAATTTGCTTGTCCTCAAGCAAACTCAAAACTAGATGTTGAAAACTGCTTTCCACACCCCTCATCCCTGAGAATGGAATGTCAAACCAACCTCTCCATTCTTCTAATGGTCATTACCTTTAAGTTATTGTCCTTGATGGCTTTAAGCACATGAGTAACCCCATCAACCGTGAATTTCATCTCCATCTCATGAAGGTTGAGAGTGAACTCTCCAATCGCATGAAGACACTTCATGCTAAGAATCACTTCAATGTCTCCCATGTTCACCACATAAAAATTTGTTGTAAACTCACAGTTATTGATTTTCATCAGCAGATCTGGTACCATCTTCTCACACTTGTGAATGTAACCATCGGCAACTCTTACTCTTATTCCTTCAAACTCATGAGTTTGAATTCCACATCTTTCCACCAACTATGCATCAATGAAGTTATGTGTTGCACCTATATTGAGTAAGGAGATGACTCTTTGGCCAGCCAAGAGTCCTTGTAACCTGAAAGAGCCTTCCCTTTGCATGTTGGACATGTGAGCTTCTGGTGGCTCCAGCTCTCCTTCAGTTTCAACTTCAATTTTTGAGTTTTCAGCTCCTATATCCTCTGGAACAACTTGCTAGTCTGAAAAATTAGACATATCTTCTTCCTCAAAATACCATTCCATGTGCCTATTTTGTCCTTTAGGCTTAGGGGACAGTCATGGTTAAGGACATATGGACCCTTACAATAAAAACATAGCCTCCTACGCAAATCATTGATCGTTTCCCTATCCAAAGGGGCTGCAATTTTTTTCTTTTGCTCAACATTGTCTAATTTTTTGGTATCAACATCTTCTGATTTGTTGCTACTTTGCGATGAAGAAGGTTTTGAATTGGACTTACTACGTGAAGTAGTAAGTTCCATGCTACAAAATTTTCTCATAGCTCCCTGTAAATTGAGGGGATTGAAAGCCTTGATCCATCCCTTCATTGGCTCGTAAAGCCCCTCAACAAAGAGAATAACCAGCCTTCTCTCTAAAATCCCTGTCACCATAACCGAGATCCTTTGAAACTCACTAATATAAGACTCCAAGCTGCCCATCTATTTTAGCTGTGCTAAATCTTTGAAATACAATTCGGGGTCTTTCCTGTCAAATCTTTCCACAAGTCTATCTGTGAATTCCTGATAACTAGTAATTTAGTCATGTTGTAGACTAATCATTTCGTGGTGCCACCAATCATGGGCCACACCATCCAGATGCAATACTAAGAATTTAATGGCATCATCCTCCGCCATCGGACATAAAGTCAAGAAAGTATCAAGCTTGCTAATCCAAGCTCTAGCTGTGACTCTACCACCGCCATCAAAAGTAGGAAGAGTGAGTTTATTGGTCACATGTCTGAGATCATTGTTTATGTTATCCCAAGGCCTCTTGTCATCTCGATTCTTGCCATATTCTCTCTTTTGGCTCATGAATCTATCAAAGTTCAGGTGATCCTGAACTCGTTGGGGTAAAGCCTCCCATTCATCATGTAAAGTCATGATGTTATCCATGAATACTACGTCACCTTCTCCCCCCTCCACGTTGCCATCAACTAGATCATGCCTAGCAAAGATAGGACATGTGGGTCTCTCATAGGTGCGTGTAGGGGTAATTCTTTGGTGTGGTTGTCCTTGCACACTGCCATCTTCCTCCTGTGGTATCCTCTGGCCTATCAAATGTTGCACTGATGTGCCTAACTGTTGCAGTGCGTTAGCCACCTGTGCTTGACCTATTGCTAATGTGTTAGCCACCTATTCCTATCCTGTTACCAGGCCTCTCAGAATGTCTTGGACCTCTCTATCCTCATTCTGAGCTCTGTTGTGAGAATCCCCAATCTCTTCGTTGTCACCCATTTCTTCAAATCGATTGTCAAAGGAATAATCCTCAAACTGATTTTTGTGATTACTAGGCCTCCTACGTGAATAATACCTGTTATACCTGCCTTGATAAGGACGCATATGATGATAACCCCTTAGGCTGGCAAGATTATTGTGCTCTAATACCACTGTGAAGAGCCTAGCTGGCTCCAACTTAAACCCCTATAGTTTTACTTTTTTTTGTGTTTTAAAGTTTTTTAGAGAAAGTTTCTAGACAGAAGTAGAAGGGGCAATAGCATATAAATGCTCATAAAACACAAATCTAAGCTAAAATTGACAAAATGAAAGCGCAGAAGGTATTAAACATCCATAACAATGATATTACAAATAATAGAAATACCCAAAAGCCTCCAAATTTTTTAAATAAGAAATCATCCAAGCTTGCTAGCCAGAAATGGTGAAAACTAACAAAATGGGACGCCTGGGCTACAAATCTGACTTCTCCCCAACAGAATTTGGATACAAACAGCTGTGAAGGGTGGATGCCAAGAATGAGTCATTATCATATGCCAAAAAGAAGGCGTTTTAGCAAGTTGCTTCACACGCCTAGCCTCCAGAAGACACTTTTCCCAAAGCAGAATGGTACGGCCAAAGCAAGGAACTGATGAACCAATGCTGAAAGTTGCAGAAAGCCTGAAGGAGACGTCTCTGATGATGAAACCCTCTTCTTTATTATAAATTGGTAAAACCTTAATAGAAAATCCTAATTAAAGCATTGAAGAACTCCTGAAATGAAGCTCCCATTGTTGCAATCATTCAACTAATCTTGCACAATCTCACAATCACAGATCTGTGAAGAATTGTCGCTCTCCAAAGATAAAATCTCCTGAAACCCTTGTCTAGAGAAACCAAGCTCAGCCAAAGCCAAAGAGAAAATATCAAATAGTCAAAAGTTGAATTTGAATTTTCCTTTGCTTTCCTTATAAGGCCAAAAAGACATGCATCTCAAGAAGAAACGCACTTCTCTCATTAAAATACATCAAAAATGTATTTTATAACTTTTAATAACTTCAATAGTTATTAATTTAACATTGAGCGCCCTTTTTCAATAAAGTGCTTTTAATTTTCACTTAAATAAATTTAAGTGATCACTTTATTATAAAATCAAGTTGACTTTATAATATTCCATCAAATAAATTAAAAACACTTTAATCCACTAAAAAATTAATATCTCACTCATAACTCAACATATTGATGTGCCATCAGAAGTTGTCAATCACTGAACTGCCAAGGCTTGCACTAAACCCAACTCTAAACCAAAGGGTGGAAACAACAAAACCCGCCAAAAACAACCACTGACCCTCTAACCAGATCCGGTCAGCCTACAAGGGTCCAATAGATAGGCTAACTTAATATGCTCCTAAACTGAGCTATAATGGGGACATTACATTTCTCCTTGAGTGGTGCAAGATTTTCAAATTCCAATTCTATAATATTTACATTTAATTCCTCTGTAATTCTAAATTATCAATACTATGAAAATTGAAGATGAAATAATGAGAATATCAACAAAAAGCTTAAATATTTTTATAATTTCTAAGTAGAAAGCTTTGCTAAAAAATACACTGCCCACATTCACCCCTACCCATGCCAAAACAAACAACTACAAAATGTAAAAGTTAGTGATCCTAAAATAAGGCTTTGAAAATAAAGGTTGAATCTTGATAATCTTGAAAACAATGGAGAATCTCAAATATTCTCTCCATGAACCTACATGGATCTACGCCAACATACATATTAGAATCTCAAAATAATCTATCCATGAACCTCCACAGATCTACGCCAACATTGTAATGGTTGCCCCTGCTTTTTTTTTCGTTTTCTGTTTTGTTGATTGAGTTTTGTTTGATGATGTTTGCTTGTGTTTCAAATGCCATTCATTGTTTCAAGTTTGCATAAACATAGATAACATGAAGTAAAAGAAATAAAGAGAACTTGCTTGCATTAAGATAAATACATAGAATATATTTTCTTTAATATCATAACAGAAATTCAAACTTCTCACACATGAAATCAGACATCAGAAATGTTCATATCATAGCTGTTAAAAAGGCTCAAACACAACAATGAAGCTTCCAAACGTGTGGTGAATAATACCCAGGTGTTTGACAATGAACCTCTTGCTATTCCAAGGCCAATGACCACTATTATCAAACTCCAATGATGGCGAATATTGGCCTATACATCAACATGCCTGCAACTGTGACAACACCCACAAGATGGTGCCACCTGAAGAGGACAACCTGTTCTAATAAATCAGTCTTTTTTCAATAAATAAATGTGAATACATAATCTAGGGTGCCTTGATGAGGAGTTTCTATTGAACCAATAACCAAAATGCAAACCCTAACCAATATGAAGTTATGTTCAAACTACCAACTTCTATCTTGGAAATGTAATGTTCAGAATATCACTGTTAACATCTTCAAACCTTCAAAAACTTCCTTGAAAATCAACACCATAACCAATCCCAACCAAACCAAGTTCAATCACACCAAACCCAATAAGCAACACCCCAAATATATTCAAAAATCTTCATCTTTCAATGCCAAAATACTGAAAACCTGAATATCTATGAAGCACCAAAGTGACCCTTGAGTGGAATCACACCCAACTGACTAGGGTGGATCTCTCACCACCGAAACCAGCTCCTGAATGAAAAGGATTTTCGTTCTCAAACACCAAACTGTAGACCTCTAAAGAAAAATCCAATAGCATCCTGTTAGGCAACCAACTTAGACATGAACAAATGAGACTCAAAATGAGATTATAGAGTCAATGAGAAATTAGGGCAACTCAAATTTGAAAATATTTTCCCTCCAAAAGCTACGCCCTTCTTCATTTGTTTTTTTTTTAATATTTTGCTTTATACTTTAAACATTATCAAATATTCCTCAAAGGAGGCATCCTTGCTCAAAAGAAAACTATTTCGCCTTATTCAGCTTTCTAAAACAACATTATCTCATTAGGCACCAAGGCACTTTTCGATGACCACCTACCACCTCACTTAAGTTATAAAGTTATTTTATAAAAATAACTTAAGTGACTGATAAAAAGCAAATATTAAATAATCCAACCTTAGCTCTTCAACACCACCATAGAAATAACACTGCTGAAGACACTATGGGTCTGGGACCAATTTCCCAAAATAGACTTACTATAAATAGTAAGTACTCACCAAATATCAAACTGGCCAAAACATTAAAGTTCATCAGACAACTCCCACATACTACCTAAATAGAAAACCCTACACTGCATTGCCGCCCGAACTAGTTACTAAACATAGTACATACTAAAAATAGTGAGTTAGAACCAAACTAGCCCGAAAGACATCGAAAATGGGGACATTACAAACGTACACATATTAAATCTTGTCCTAGACAAATTTCTAATAATCAATTTCCATTTACATTTTTACAGCATATCTCAACAATGAAAAGGTTTTGCAGAAGAGGTGACAAGCTAAGATATGCAAATCTTTGATTCTTGGCATAGCAAGCCACAAAAGCAACACAAAACATAGAGCAGAAGATACTTGAATAAATTTGACCTAGGAAGCAAAACATAAAACATGAGCAGGGATTCCTGCATTTGAGTAAATACAAAAGAAAATGAAAGCCTATGATCAATATAAATTCTAGACACCCCATAAACATCATAGAGAAAACCGGACATAAATTGAAAAAAAAAAGAAATACATCACCCTGTGGAAAGATTATCTTTTTTCATTTTCATTCATTATCATGAAAACTGATTTAAAATAAATCTTTGTGACAGCTCAAAATGTAGAAATCCAAATATGATAGGTAATTTACTTTGTTTGTGCTTGAGTTTTGCAGCCTGTTTTCCGGGATTAAACTTTAATCAAATTTTTCCTTTCAAAGTATTGAGATCATTTCTACAAGCTGAAAACAGAAACAAAGCCTTGATATAATATACACTAAATACATTTACTAAGCAATTCCTATAATCATAGGGCTATACAACATCACCACCAGAAAGCACAAAATTTGAAATAATAGTATTTAAACACAAATAAATGGCAGATAAAATCCCCTCCCAAGAAAACTGACTTCAATATGGAATGAAATAGTGAGAATACAGATGCTATGCATACCCTTACACCAAATATTAAAATCGTGTCAATACAGAAGTTCTAGCATTTGAATCCTTTGCATATAGAGAGCCATATTATGAGAATCAAGACAATGACAATAGCAAGAACTATGAGCTTTATCTTCATATTCTGGAACCACATTTTCCTGCGTATCTGAGCACCCGTTCTGTGAAAGCCTTCTGCCTGCAAACATAATAGACACAACTTTCAGACCTATTGAATATTGCTTGTAGGAACTTTTCCTCCGTTGAAACTACATAAATCCTCTAAAAATGAAAATACATCCTAACCTCGTTCCGAAGGTTATCTGCCCTGTCAACCATTACAGAAATCGACTCACCACGATCAATGACCTGCAAATGCCCAAAGTTAAATCAATGTTTTTAGTGAGATGCATAAAATAGAAAATAAGCAGTACCACAACAATTATAACAATTTGGAAGTTAAAGCAGCTCACAAATTTCATTTTTAAGCACTGCCGTTGTTTAATTAAATGCTATCTTTCCTGGTTTCCCACCATGCCATAAAATCAAAGTGACTAGAATGAAGAACAATCTTCTATCAACAGATTTATTTCTAACAGCTGTTATCCATGTTTCTTTGAATGTACATCGTAAAAAGTGATATCAATCAAAACCAGGGAGATTTGAGAATGTTCTGAATACCGTGTCTACAGTACATCATCATAAGGTCAATCTCTGCAACTCCCTTAATGTTGTATATCTAGATACTTTTGTGCCTTTTATGTGAATAGCAAAGTCAAATCAGCATGAATATGACTGATAACCAGCTCAAGTTATAAACTGATCTTGTCTCATCTAAAATTCTAAATCATTTAACAATGAAAGTCTAACTCTAGAGTATCAAGTAGCTGCAAGAAGTCTACAATCTGATGCTGTACAAGTTTAAGAAACCTTCTTTGCAATCTCAAAATATCACAGGATGAGAATTGCACCTAAATCCAGAGACCAGTTTTCACAAGAAAACCAATTTTTGATCACTCATTTCAGTAAAAATCCTGGGCATTTGAACATTTAAGCTTCAGCATGTGAGTTTGTTTGGGATTGTTTCCTTATCATTCTTCTGATATGAGATGGTCCTCAACCTCAGAGCTAGGATACTGTTGCTCCAAGCAAACATGGAGCAGATCTGATCAAAGACACTGCCTTTGCTCACAGACAAGCAATTATTCAAAGGCACAGGAGTAATGTTGTGAAGTGAAGCATTCCATCAACTAAAGTGAATTGTTCAATCTGCTACATGAATTTCAACCATAACCATAACATTTTAAATTTTCTCGGCTTCATTTTTCTTCAAACACTCAGCTTTTAACAGTTAAAGACTTTAGGTTTTAGATTCATCTGTCTCAAGTTTTCGCCATGCCAATACTTTCTCCATCTTCACATAATCTTAATGGCACATTGTGCACCATCCTTTTCTCATCCAACCAACTTGACTGGTCTTGATGTTAGGATCTCCTTGTTTCTTAACTGGTTATCCAAGGGAATCCTCAAACTTGGATCCATCAATTATTGGGATCATAGATGAAAAACTTGCAATTACTCACAAGTCCAAGCAGCTCATAAATTATTCACATTATATTATCTGGCCCGAAAAATTTCACATCTTACATAATTTTTTACTATTGTTTTCAGCAGTGATGACAGAAAAATTAGCAGGTGTTTGAGTGCTCATTTCAGCTCCTAGTAGCGGCATTTTCAGATTTTTGGTGCTATGTTTTGTTTTTCAGTTTTTGTTTACTATTTTATTTTCAAGGCATTTTTAGAAAGATGCTAGGGTTTTATATTTTTTTTCTTTAATTTATTGTTAGGTTTTTAGTAATTAGTTTTTTTTTTCCAAAGCATTTACGGCTGCTAGGGCTTTGTTTGATTTTTTTCCTTTTTTTTTCATTTTGCTAGGGTTAATTATGATTTTTTGAAAAACAAAATGGCATCCATAAGTAAAAGAGTGGCAAGCCTACATATAGGTACCCTACTTGGAATAGTTGGAAATATACAATAACAAGAACAACATATGGCCAGGTAATCTGCACCTATTGTAGAATGGATATTAGAGGAGACATATATCACCTCAAATATCACCTTACAGTAATCTATTGCCAAGATGTAGAGCCATTTACACGTGGTGTAGGAGGTTGAGAATGAGATGAAAACTTGGCTTGCATCTTATGATAAAAAGAAGTAGAGAAAAAGAGTACGGCAAAGGCACTAGCAAGTATTACTTCTACAAGTTAAAGCAAGATATAGAGGCATCTGCTTCTTCCATTGGGCCACAAATACAGAGATAGGCAGTGTGAACAGCCGTAGTTCCAACTTTTTGCTCCTCATAACACTCTTTGTGTGCTACCTTCGTTGGAAATACTACAAGGACTAGGAAATTGCAGCATGTGGCCAAGTTGGCATGTACCAATTTCTGGTGCTACAACATTCCATTTAATATTGCAACAAGTCCTTATTGAGAGTAGTTGGACACCATATTGACCATAGCAGTAAAAGGTTCAAGGCACCAAGCCCTTGTGAGTTCAACAAGCCATTATCACAGCATGTGGTCAATAACACAAACCTAGTGGTAGATTAACAAAAAATAATTTTGGCAAAAGAAAGGCAGCAACATATCACTCAATGGGTGGATAGATGATAGGAACCGAACTTTAATCAACTTCCTTGTGGCTTCAAGATGACAATTAGTGTTCTTGAATTAAATTGTTGCCTCCAATGAAGTAAAAATGTCAAGACCTTGTGCAAGTTGTCAAATGAAGTGGTTACAAAAGTGGGGGTGGAGAACATTATACAAATAGTGATGGGGCAATGCAGCTATGTATGTGTTAGCTTGTAAATTGCTACAAGGGAGACACCCTGCTTTGTTTTGGAGCCCTTGTGCTACCCACTACATGGATGTTCTCCTTGAGGATATCAAGAAACTAGGTGAAAAATGGGGTTGAAGATGCAAGGAATATCACACAATACATCTACAGCCACACATGGGTCTTGAATCTCATGATGGAGCACACTCATTGCAAGGAGCTCGTACATTCAAGAGTCACTTGGTTTGCAGCAAATTTTACCTTGTAGAGCATCGCATTGCCCAAACTTAAGTGCATGTTTGTGAGCAAAAGGTGGTTACAAAGTCCTTATTGTTGAAAGGCCGAAGCAAAGAGGGTTGTGAAGACCATTTTTTTGTTACACATTTGCCAAGAACATGGAGATCTTCAAGGCAAGTTTTCAATCAAAAGAAGAAAAAAATTTAAATTATACTGTTACAATTTGCTGATTTTGTCAATTTCTAATAATTTAATTTGCTGATTTTATTTTTTAATTTCTGATTTAGTTTAATTTTTTTATTTCAATTTTGTATGCTCTCTTGTTTTTAAGTGTCAAAACAATCAATTAGGGTTCTACAATTGGTGGATGGAAATAAAAACTCCATTTATATGACCAGAAGGTATCGTCCATTTAAATTTAATTGTAAACTACCGGAAACACAATTTCAAATAAATTTTGTAGAGATGGATGCCAAAAGCAGTAAGAGAAAGAGAGCATTGCAGCATCACAGGCCTCGAATTGCCATAGGAAAAACGAGCAAGGGGAAAGAGGATGAGACTGGAGTGGATGCATTGACATGGGATAGTTTCACCGGCAGTGAGTGTCAGACATGGTGGTAGAGCAATCAAGATGACCATGTGCTAAAGGTAGCATTGAGGAACGCACAGGTAGGCAAAGTTGTGCAACTTCCATTCTTTAACTCTTAAGAATTTGAGCCTTACTTGAAGGAAATAGTAACAAATTATAGCAGGCATTCCTACAAATCCGTTATTGATTACAGAAGTTGCCAGGTGACCATTTCATTTTGGCCAGCAGATTTCAGCAGGGTGTTATGCATATCGTCCATAGGCACTAGTGTGTGCAAGCCAACAAGAAAAATCACCCAACAACATAAAGAGGCATCCCTTCGTAGAATATGCCAACCAAACTTGACACAGCAAGAGAAGGATAGTATATGGAGTGCAGGAAATAGGGGCCTACGGAAAAGAAAATTGGCTACAACTGAATGGAAGTGTATCATGGATTTAATCAAATGTCAATTAATAGGTGCCAGTCAGGCATCCAATGTAGCCATATGGATGATTGATTATATGATTGGGTTGAGTATTGGCAAAGTCTACAATTGGGCAAGATTGTTTACCACAACATTATTCTTCCCTTTAACATACTCAATATCAAAATCATAGGCCTATAGTTTATTTACCCACTTTTGTTGTCTACCATTCAAATCCTTCTGATTCAAGAAAAAATTCAAACTATTATGATCTCTTTTCACCAAAAAAACATCCACAAACCAAATATTGCTTGAACTTGGCTAGTGCATGCATGATGGCTAGCATCTCCTTATCATAGATAGAAAACCTTCTCTCTAACTCCTTGAAGTTCCTACTCTCAAATGCTATGGGATGTTTGTTTTGCATCAAAACTGCTCCAATCCTCTCTTGAAGCATCACACTCTAAAACAAAAGGAAGTGAAAAATCTTGAATAGCCAAAACAAGACATGAATTCATCACCTCCTTGAGCTTATCAAAAGCTCTCTGTGCTTAATCACTCCAAGAGAAGACTCCATTCTTCATCAAATCTGTCAATGGGGCTGCTAGCTACGAATTCCCTTTGGCAAACCTCTTCTAATATTTACAAAGACCAAAAAACCTTCTCAAGTGTGTTATATTCTTAGGTGGAGGCCAATCTATGATTGCCTTAATCTGCTCACCATCCACACTAACCCCTTGGACACTAATCTTCTTATGCCCTAGATATTATATCTTGGTCAAACCAAACTCACATTTTGATGCCTTGGCAAAAACTGATTGCTACTCTAGAATACCAAGAACCTCATCTATGTGTCTCAAATGATCCTCCCATGTCTTCCTATAAATCAAGACATCATCAAAAAAAACTAATACAAATTTCCTTAACTACTTAATCAATACTTGGTTCATGCAAGACTAAAGTGTAGCAAGTGCATTAGTCAACCCAAATGGCATGTAAAAACTCATAATGCCATGATGACACCTAAAAGTTGTTTTATGTACATCCTCTTCTCTTACCCTTATTTGATGATACCCTAACCATGGATCAATCTTCGAGAACAACATTACCCCATGAAGCTCATCTATCAACTCATCAATCCTAGAAATGTGATAGCAGTTTTTTATTGTCTTCTTGTTGAGGGCTCTATAATTGATGTGCATCCTCATAGTACTGTCTTTTTTCTTAAGAAAAGACACAGAAGAAGCAAATGGGCTAGAGCTAGCTGTGTGTGTCCGATATCCAATAATTCCTTAATCTCCTCCTTGTGCCTCCTAGGATGATGATAAGGTGTAGTATGTCCATGAAGGAATGCTTGTAGGTGACCTTTGCCTGGTTCAAACACTCAAGGGGCACACTCAAGATGGATATATCACCTTAAAATTCTACCCTTCAAGCCAGGCATGTTTCTCCATAGGCCTGACCATAAGTTTAGCACAAACCTGATGAGTACTTAGTGTTTTCCACCCAGAATTCAATGATGATAAGAAAACAGACCTGGCACACATTTTTAGTAGCCCAGCCACAAGACTTCTCCTTCAAGCACGCTTTCTTATGAAAAGAACCAAGCAAAATTCTGCCCAAGACATAGGGAAACTTCCTAAGTCTTTAGTGATTTCCACCAGGGAAGAGCAAAAGATGACAAGTAGATTTGAGGCACACTTTTTAAATGGTTTCTCCATTAAATATCTCCAACTAAAACATAAATAAGTGGCAAAAAAAAAAAAAATTGTGGCACACGCCAAGGGAGAATCAGCCATAAAAGTCCAGGCACATATTCTGAGTGGCTTTGCCACACAAATTCCTCTAATGCACTTTCTAAATGGCTAAAATTGATCTCCACCAAAGGCACTTGAATCATGAAAAGAAAGGCTGGCACACGTGCATAAGTGTTTAACCAACAAAGACTTCTTCCAAGTGCACATTTTAGTTGGCTATCCTATCTATTTTTTCTGCCTGCCATAGCAATTGTTTTAGTTAAGTACACCTATCCAAAAAAGTTAAGGCAAAATCAGACATTAGGAGCAATTTTCAATGGGTTTTTCTCCACCCTATATTCAGTCAAGAATAAAGCAAAGAAAAGCAGAGATTTGAAGCATGCTAGTGCCTATATATGCATGTTATTCACTATTCAGACTCCATACAATTTGCCTCTGTTGTCCACAGTAATAGCAAGGCTGTTCATTCATGATTTTACATGTCTTTCAAGGAATTTTCAGTGCCATTATGAAAAGTTTTCACATACAGTAGTTATCAAATGCAGTTTTCAGTGCCTGGGTCTATTGTTACGAAAGATTTCTCGCCTCCACCAGTGATTTTAACAGTCATTAAAGTCATAGACCTTTGAGTGATAAAGGATGTCCATGCTGCATATCTTATCATATCCCTGTCCACAAACATATATCATTGTTTATGAAGAGTTAGGGAAGCAAGAACAAAGGGCTTCAACAGGCAATCAAAAAGGTTCAACCATGGCTTTTTCAACTTCGTCAAAATATAGGCAATGGTCCTTGTGATGATTGTTAGAGGTTTAGGGTTTCAGAAGCTCCAGAAGGTTCATCATATTTCAGATGATCCGCCGGTTGCTCCAGAATTTTGAAGGTCACTCGTGTGCAAATTTATACTTTTAGCAGCAGCAACATGTGGCGATGGCTATTTCTTGTGTTCTATTCCAGGCAATGGATATGAGTCTATTTTAGGCTATTTTATATTTTATTATTTGTTTTGGGATTAGTTTTCTTTAAAAATTATATTTAATTATTATTTCTCAAATCCCCAAAAGCTGTCCTTTGTAAGCCTATAAATAAATGCTTTGGGCACATAAACTCCAAATAATATTTGAAGCTAGGCTTATGCTGTAGAAGTTGCTGTTCAATTATTGTAGAACTTATGTTCGTAATTTCATCAAGTAAATTGAAAGGAGATTGCATTTAGTCAAGCTTTGTATTGGTGAAATCTATCAGTCTAAATTGTAGCTTTGAATGCAGTTTAGTTGTTTGCTTCTTGAAATCGTGTGATGTTCAGATTGTTTCATTCTCTCCTATTGCTGTGTATCTGCTATCTCTAGTTTAACCAGTCAGTAAGTATTCATCTTTCAATTCATATTTTTGTTGCAAATCCTAAATACAAAAAAACTCATAAGATAAGTACCTTCAAGTCTTGTGCTCAACCTCTAAGATCAAAAAGAGAGGTCATGTCTACTTTTCAATCATTTCCTTTCATGCAAACCCCATTAATAAACTTGTATAGGGTACATAACTATAAATCTGTTCATAACTTTAGGTTTTAGGAGTAGTTTTAGATTTCAAGGAGCTTTCCCTACTAATTTGAAGAGAGGTTTTACCTTGTGTGCCGTTCTGTTTTGTGTTGTATTGCAAGAGATAAATTAAAACACTAATAGTATAGTTTAGAACATTGTAGCAAACTACCACTTGGATTATTTGGTACAAGGCTCCTGATCAAGAACATAACACTGTCTCCTATGTAGGAATTTACACTCCTCATACCAATGAATCCTTCCCCATGTTGTTCAACATCTTAACTAATATGCCCTTATATCACCACCAAATAATACCAAACTCTCTATGACAACAAACCACTGACTTCTCTCCACTTACAACTAGTACTAATGGTTGTTCACACCTTAGTAGACAGGCCACTATCTTTTACACTAGTGGGACACACATGAAAAATTCATTAAGTCTACAATGTGATAATCATTATCTACATTCCCAAGCGAATCCTATCAAATATTGTGACTGCCTTTCAATAATGTAATACTCCCTAAGTTTCAAATTGTCTACCTTTTGCTTCCATGGCTAAAGGACATTGCACAAAAGACAAAAGGAATTCCATCTCAACATTCTGCATGAACACACCAATAATGACAAGAATACACTCATGTCTCCTCTCCACATCAGCATTTGATTGCTTGAATGTGTTGCTTCATATTGAATCAATACAAATCATTGAGCATGGTTTGCAAAAACAACAATCAAAGTCATTTTCCTAACTGACTAAACCCACCCTTGATCACCAAGGGGCTCCCACATATCACAAAGCAGACTCATTCATGACTTTGTAGAACTCGCCAACTAGGGAAATCTTGGAACATGGACCTCACAAAGTCTTTTATCTTCTTCATTTATACCAATGATCTCAAGCACAATTTGATCCTTCAAAGACAAATTAATATGTTAAATATGTCTTCCTCGAATTGCAAGGATCTCAGCCCAAAAAGGTTTCAGCCTGCTCAATCTCTAAAATCAAAATATTTGTTTTATTTACCCTTTATATATCATAGAATTCTACCTTTTGTGAACCATGTCGCACTTTTGAATGGTTCACAAACTCATGAACCATGCGGCATTTAAAACTTAGTTACTTTGTCCTTCATCCCTCTTTGTTCATTTTGTCATTGATTTGGACCATGTTAGCAAGTTCAAGGAATTGCGAACTCATTGACACCCATTCACACACTATCTTCAAGTTGGAAATTTTGGCCTCTGTGGAACCATGTCGAAAGTTCAAGAGATTCTTGAACCTTTAAAAGGTCCAACAATAACATAGTCTTTTATGTTTTCTTTCATGTCAAAGATTTGGGCAACCTTTTGCTTTGTCAAGTTTAGGGGTTCAAGAGGTAGGGATGACAAGAATTCATCCCATAATGTATGTAGAGAAAGGTAAGTCCAAACATGCAATCCCAAAGGGGCAATAAATCTTTGGACTGTCGAGGATCGGTGTTCAGGCATACCTCATGACAAGTGCCCAAGGAGGGGGAGACCAAAATTCAAACTTTGACAAAGGGAACATTGGTGCAAATGGTTGGGAGTCAAGGAATCGGGGGTCAAAAGGAAAGCATACTAAGAAGAGGAAACCCAACAGCTCGACAAAGGAAAGGGACGAGTGTGGGGAATGGGAAGATAGCATGCAAGGGTGGGTTAAGTCTGATAACCCAACAAAGATAAAGGGAAAATTGGACTCGAGTAAAACAAGCCTAGAAAGGGAATTCCAAAAGTCCGAAAACCTAAAAACACTTGGAAATTTTAGCATGCAACCTCCACACTTAAGCATTTTTTGAGACCTTTGCAACATCCAACAACATTATAGGCACATGGGGATAGTAGAGGATACTTATGCGAACCTTGACCAAGGGGGACCCATTTGGAACTATCTAAAATCGGTTACTATAATAGACTAAACAAGGCCAAAATACATAAGGAGGTCATGACTAAAGCAAAAAGGACAATCAAAATGGGGTGCCAACATTGGCTCTAGGTGGTGAAGTATGTCTCTTGCAAGCATAGCAAGGATCCAAATCTCCACGAGCAAACCAAAATAGGGGACCAAAAGGAGATTGGAACGAACACACTTCATCATGACAAACAAGGGTCATGATTGCACAGAACATAACCATACAAGACAAAACAACACAAAACATGACACAATATAAACAAGGAAAAACAATTTGCAGTTAATGGCATGGAAGTACAAGGGATTGAAGATATGGTTGCAAATAAAACATGCAACATAATTGCAAGCCAGACCCTACAAAGATGATACATGGCACAAGGAAATGGATAAACTACTGCAACTACTTGCCTCTACCAAAAACAAGCCTGCTAAAAGAGTTAGTCTCCCTCAAGCCACAATTGATTCACCACCCACTAGGAACAAATGAAGCCTTTTGTCTACATGCATCAACGTACAAATGCTGCCCAACAAGTGAAGATCTACTTCATTATCAACCTAGCTACTACAGGGCAGCCACAAATAATAGGTGTTGGACCTACTCTATTATGCAACATTCGTGTACACAACAAGGGGGAGAAAATTTGAAGACGAGTTAGTAGCAAAATATGTGAATAAATACAAACATCCACCATCCACGAATGCATTGGTGTCATACCTGCTAGCCTCCTTATTTTAATTAACGCCAAAAGAATATAACTCTAATTCACACTACAAAGAAAAATGTATCGCATTACTTTGCTGATCTACACAAAGATCTTCCTCCTACAAATCAGACAGAAAAAATTGAAGCTCTAACACACTATCAAGATGAGCAACAACATGCAAGTCTTCAACTTGGCATGTGTTGCTGCTCAAAATCATTATCACTTGTATGTTGGACCCATATGAAGGACTCAAGTTCAGATATATCACCATCATCCATAGCAGTAGAAGCTTGTCCTTCATCACAAAGGAAAGCTTCATAAACAATATCATCTTCATTATGGCCTTGGATAACAAGTGGCCAACATACACCACTTTCACATGTGTTGATGCACTCCTCAATATCCAAATCATAAGCATGATTCAATTCATAACTCCCACCATCAACACAAAAATCACTACCATGAGACACCTCATGTGAAGAACCAAGTTCGTCAAATTGTCTCTATTTCAAACTCACTCGAGGAGTCCACTGTGTCATATATGCTGCTAAAATCAGACCTATGACACCTTTCTTCTTCTTCTTCAATCACTATAACAGCAATATTTGGTGACCTTATTGAAGCACATTCTGCATGAGGAAGATTACACGTCTTGCACCAAATAAACAAGTTCTCATATACGTCCACATGATCACCATCTTCACAATCATCAAGGGCAAGGTCTTCACGTTGAAAATCAATGACTACACCAACATTTATTTCAATAATCTTATCAATAAGTGCAGCCACACCTATGTCATCCATATAGGTTGTCATGTCTTCACATGGTGAATCAAACTATTATGATAGCTAGATGAGTTCCCTTGGATATCCGTGTTGTGAGTGAGCAACTCATCTTGTTTTGCATCAACACTATGATCATCTTGAAACTCCAAATCAGGCTTATCATACTCACTATACCCATCCTCTCCTTCCATGGAATCATACCCAGTGCTCTATACTAATCATCTTCATCTTCATAGTACTCAAAAAAATCTCCCTCATAAGGAAGATCTTCCTCTCTAATCATTGAGAAGGCATTTGGACTTTTTTGGGTGGTAAGTTGAGCTTCCTGCAATCTAAGCTCTGCAAGAAGTAGTTGCTGTTCTTAAGGTGATACAACACCTCATTATGTTCACCTCCTTCTCTATATGACTAATAGGGAGGAAGGGAATATTGGCCAATATAATATGTTTCAATATCCTAGCCAATTTTTTTGCATTGTAAGTTCTATCTCAATTCATCCTATCAAGAAGCACAGCATTTCTTTTTAATTGAGCCTCCTACTGTACAACAATTGCCATTTGTTTTTGTGTCTCTTGTTTGTCGTGATTTAGCATTTTATCTAATTCAACTTCTGATCTATATGACATCCTAGGAGAAGCAGGATAATTGCAAGAAGAATGAATATCATAATTCATACCCCTACCCCTCCAGGCAACAATCATACCATTTTTTATTTCAAAATCAAACCTGTGGATTTATATGTGTTTGTTGATTATGCCATCATCATATGAGTCTTCAGAAGTAAACAAGTGTTGATTTCATGAATCAACAAACAAACCATTTCTATCTATTGCTCCAGCTTCTAAAGAATGACAAGTATGTTTGAATGACTTCCATAATTTTTAGCTTCCCATGACGGATGTCTTCGTGCACTAGTAGAAGTTAAAGCTGCATCTTCATCTTGCTAGTAATTGAGTTGCATTCTCTCCATCACAAAGTCTTTTGATTTGCAAACTAATTATGGATTTGACTAAAATAGAGTTGCCACTCTTCACTTGGAAGAGACAAAGTTTATCCCAACAACTGAAACTTCAAAGTACCAATTTATTAGCATAAGTTGACAAGCTACCAAACTTATCCAAACAAAATACACAACTGTAAATTTTTGTTATTATGGTTTTCAAAATAAAAACCAAAATTGTGTCCCCAAAAACGATGCCATTTGGTTAGTGATCTGAGTTGTAGGTCCCAAATCCCTAAGGCTAGATAGTCTCCCAAGTGCCAAGGGTGTCAAACCTAGGAAAAATGCCATAAAACCTATGATCAAGTTGGACAACTAAGAACCAATTGCCAAGGTGAGTAAGACCTCTTCACTTCTAGCTCTACTGAACCAAGGGGGGCTTCCCTAAGGTGCTACAATAGATATCACCATCGAAACTAAATATTTACCTTAACACAAACCATACCCGCTACATAGTGCACCATTGTTTTGACTGTCACTTCATACCTATATGTTGGTTTGAGAAACTCAAGGTTAAACACCCCTTTAAAGCAAATAATCATCCATATGAGTGTCTGAGAATGTGTTTTATAATAACCCCCTACGATGTTACATACATTCAAACATGGCACTGAGAACACACTAAACTAGATTAAACTAAAAGATGTGTATATTAAATTGTCATGAGTGTGTTAGGATGATGGGGATATAGAACCAGTAGCAAATCAATGCCATTCTCTAGTCGGGCAACAGAATCTCTAGCTTCATACAAAATAGTAATAACTGTAACCAAAGGTGATACCTTAATCAAGATATCACAAAAGACTATGTCTATCAAAATGCACAAACAAGTTGGGCTCTACACATACATTCAAAAAAATAATAGATGTTTGCAGAATATTAAATAAGTCTTCTTGATAATTCATGTGCATACCCATAAACTTCCTTTATTGTTCTAAAAAGATGTCACAAAATCATTGTGAGGATTTTACAATCATCTGGCTGGCCAACTAATCAACGCACTTCCAAAAATGTGCATTAAACACGTGGAGACACTCACTCAAAGTCAATTATGCCTTTAATCATTCACTCTTCAAAGATTACAATATGTTATTACAAGTTTGAGACGAACCTAAATTGTTACAATAACAAACTACAATACCTAGATCTGAAAATTGTGAACCCTAGGGTTTTGTTGTGCAAGTTTTTCTCTCTACTACATTCCCTTGTTCTTTCTATTTCTCCATCCTCTTTCAAGTGACGCCCTTTAGGTCCTTAATAGCCTAGGAGAGAAACGTTAGATTTGTCATGAATTCCTAAACCCACGACCGATATGATTGCAAAGAACGTGCATACCTGTCAGGTGTTGTTTTCCCTAACTTGCACTGTAAATTGAGTTGCAAATCTATCTAGGTGCACAAGAAAATGTGGGGGAATGTTCTTCCCTAGGTTGCAAATGTCCATTGTATTTATGGTGCCATTGTTTTTGAAATGCATGATAAGAAAAAGCCTATGAAATTGTGGAACAATGACCAAAATTCACCCACTACATCGAGTGAAATTGACATTTTTCCCCTTTTTAGCTATTAGAAGTGTGTGAATCCACACTCTAATGATGAATAGTCATTTCTGACGGAAAAATCTGATTGGAAGGTCAACACATCATATTGGGTCATTAATGGTCGCCTAGGATGCATTGGTCGTAGGTGGGGAGCAAGCTCTGAGAGTTTCAAAGTGCTACAAATCATTGAAGCTCTCCAACATCAAAAAGATATCAATGTTTTAAAAGAAGACAGAATTAAAAAGGGTTTCAAATGACAATAGCGAAAACAATTATAGGGAATGACTTTATCTTTTAAGGAGTTTAAAGGTTGCACAAGAGGTGTAAGCGATAGTCTCCCTATAAGAACCTCAACTAAATGCACAAATTACAAAACCAGAAATACTCTCACAATAAATATTTTTTCTATTTTCTTCAAACAACTTACATGCAACTTAAGATTTGCCAATTTAATACAAATTACTAAGCACAACTTACATGCAATCTAATAAAACCTCTGGTGACCTTGATGACACTTTGAAACTTGATATGCTTCTTAAGGGTTTTTGTGCCCACGATAGTTTGGTTGCCACAGTTGAAGTTTTTTCTCTCCAAAGGTCACAAGTTGTACATGTTGGAATTTTTGTCATTGATGTCAAAGGTGCATACAGATGTTATCATCGATGACTAAAGACGTACAATGAGATTGTTGGGAGATTACTAGAATATATTGTCATTGAGGTCAAAAGATGTGAAGATTAATTATCTAAAGCAAATGAACAAGAAGGATAAAGGCCATGAATTGTTGCATCAAAAACCATCAAAGGATTGAATGTCATGACAACACTCCATTTATAATTCTATACAAAAATAGTGAGAAAGTATCATAAGGAAAAATCAAATTTGAAAAGGCAGAAATTATCAAATATGGATTGGCGTAATAATAACAAGGTGAAGGCACAAAATTGTACCAAACACTCATATGTTGGCCGACCTCCAAAACCTGGCCAACTCCCTTTGAATAGATTAAATTTAACTTTCATTAAGGCCGACTACATTCTTAATCTCCCAAGTCAAATGCATAAATATTAATCGACCTAGTAAGGAATAAAAGATTAATGATAATCAGATTAATGGAATGATAATCAGATTAATGGCAGCAATTAAGCACAGCAACAAAAGATTATTATAAATGCAGCGATTAATAGAATGAAAGAGCAACAATTGATTGATAAAAGGCAGTGAATCATCATCAAGAACAGCAATCATGATTAAGAAATTTATGCAGAGAACTATGATAAAGGAGCAGCAATTATTAGGATAAAAAGGCAGAGGTTTGTAATTTTTCCTTGAGCTGACCTCCTGTAGAAGTGGCACTCTCTTTAAAAGGTGTTTTAAAATTAAATTAATTTCCTTTTACATGAGCCAACCCCCCTAAAGTTGAGCGCCCAAGTATGAAAAGGTGCATACGAAGGTTGCAATTATTATGAAGAATCACACATTTTCAAAAGGACACCTCCTTGGCATGATATAAAAGAAGAATTGTTTGAAGGTTTTGAAGGCAACAATTCAATAAAAATTATGTGAAATAAAAGAGCAGACTTGAAAAGAGAAAAAAGACAGAAAATATGAAGTTTGTTTCAGATTCATACTAAAATATATATGCAGCCCATAGATGTAGAATAAAGGCAGATTTATAAGAGTTTATGTCAAAGTTATAGAGAGGGATAAATGCAGGCTGAAGAGCAGATTGAAAAAGAAATTGAGAGCGTATTATAAGGCAAAAATCCATGTGAAGATATTGGTATAAATATGACCAGTTTTGTGAAAGGAATTGATGCATGATTTCGATTAGATTAGTGAAAGAAGAAAGGACATTGTTGTGATCAGAATTGTGAAAGGAAAGAAGACATTATTAGTTATCAGAACTGGAAGGAAAATTGTAAATTAAGTTTGGATCAGATTTGTATTTGAATTATATTTGTGGTTGAATCAAATTTGAGTTTGAATCAGGATTGAGTTTGGATCAGCTTTAAGATTGGATCAGATTTGGTGAAGGAATTAATTATATCAGCTTTGAAGAATTAAAAGGGTTGCTACAAGAAGGAGATTAAACTATTAAATATAAACAATATTGTGCCATGGTTTTCTCCCGAAAGGATTTCCACATTAATCATGTGTTCTCATTGTGTGCCTAATTGCTCAATCTTACTTGAATGGTTTTACTTGTGATTGTTTAAGTTTTGAAAAGAAAAGGATTCTTAGATGCCGATTCATCCCCCACTCCCCCACTCTCAGTATCACTGTGTGCTCAACAGTACATAGTCATCAAACTCTTGAGAATATAATTTATTTTTTGTTTTTAATCTAAGAAGTGTCTTCTCTTCTTCCCCAATGCTTCTTATATTCCATGCTTTCCTTTTTCCCATTCCTCAATCATATGCAATCCGAATTGGTTAACCAACAAGTTTGAGATAACTAAATCTATATCAAGTAACTAGCAATTTCAGTGAGGAATGCCCACTCCAACCCAACCACCTTATTCCATTAGTTAACTTACTCCTCACTAAAGTAACTACAACCTATCTATCTACTATTCCTACGTTGCCAATGACTTGCTCAAAGCTACAGATCAGAGTATTTGACCCCATATTCCATTAACGTAAAAAAGTGGGACATTACAAGTCCTCCCTTCCCAAATTTACTTTCCCTCACGCAAGACAAGGTTCAGTTATCGAAGATGCCAACTAACTCCCAAGTGGCATCCTCCCCGAGCAAACCTTTCCCCTACACCAAGAATTCAATCCATACATTGTTTCTCTCTAGTCTGAAGTATCTACTCAAACATTAATACTTTCTTTCATTATTGAGTGATGGAGACTTGGTTGAAGGTGTACCTATTGTCCCCATGTTGCCAACGACTTTCTCAAAGCTACAAATAAGAGGAGTTGACCCCACATTCCATTAATGTAAAAAGTGGGACATCACAAGTCCTCCCTCCCCAAATTTGCTTCCCCTCAAGAAAGACAAGGTTCAATTACCTAAGATGCCAGCTAACTCCTAAGTGGCATTCTCCCCAGGCAATCCTTCCCCCTACACCAAGAATTCAATCCATACACAACTACTCAACCATTTCTCTTCAGTCCCAAGTATCTACTCAGACACTAATAATTTCATTCATTATTGAGAGATAGAGACTTGGCTGAAGAAGTACCTATTGTCCCACTACCACCAAAGATGCAAAAGGACCCATGTTTGACCCTAATGTGTCCCAAACTCAACAACTTGTGTATAGTCCACTCTATCTCATCCTTGAAGGCATGAGAATGTCAACAAGGAGCCCAAGTATCAAATATGCCTCCCTACAACTTTACAATGATTAGGCATCATGAAAATATGAAAGAACAATGAAAATACCAGATCTGATATGCTGCAGCAGCGGTCTGATATAACAGGGCAGCGAACGGGAAACTTCAAGAAATCATCATAACTTTCTCCAAACACCTCGGAATGACCCCAAATCAAATGCAAATGGAAGAATAGGTCTAGGCGTCCACCTTCAAGCCAACAAACACCTTGAAACCAGCACCAACTCCCAAGCACAGATCCCAATGCACAATCTGAAATGGTACAGCCTGCCTAGGAAGGTCAACCTTGCCTTAAAAATCCAACACTTTGCTAAAAATACAAAAACTTGAGCTTAGGGTTACCCAAGTATGGAAGACGCATAGAAATAGTACCCAAAAAAATCCTTCGTCTCCTCAGATCAATGCAAGCAAAAACATACTTCAGCCCTTCACAAACCAACAACTAGGAAACTAATAAAATTACTCCAAAATGAACACCAACAAAAAACTGACTCACATCCACACCAAAATGTCAAAAAACATCAAAACCCACAAGAACTAAAAACATGAAAGAAGCCCTCACCAATGAACGCTCTGCTGCAACCTCTGAATGAAGAAGCATCCACTATTCAGCTAGGAGTTATCTTGCAAACTCAAAACAGAAGAAAGCTTGCAGGTATGTTGTCCTCAAAGCCAAGAGTCTGAAATGATTTCAGCAGCATTTTATTATGATAAAATTGGATAATCAAATGAGGGAGAGAGGCATATAAATAACCTCCAGACCCAAAAGTTCAAACTCCAAATTCCCTCCAAAAAGGGACGCCACATTCCTAGGTTAATATTATAATCTTTTAAAATCCTTTTGACTTGTCAACTTAGGCGTCCAACTTGTTTTAGCAATAATAAACCTTTTAAAAAGCAATTATCCCCAATATTGGTGTCCAAATATGAGGCCCACATTTTAAAACAAATTTAAGACATTTTGCTTAAAAGAGTCTAAACCTTGTTAAAATGATGTCAAAACATAATTTTTGGGCAAATCAAGTATGGACTTTATGTTAGTTTGATGTCAAGAGGATACTAGTGAAATTTGAAAAAATTGAAGATTATGGTTTCAAGCACCCTATTTCAGGTCATGTAACCCTAAAAATTGAAACTTGTCAGAATTGACTGAAAATTGTTTTGATTGGCTTATTTCGCTTCACGATCACAATGGTGAAGTCGGTTTCAGTTAAAACTCAGTTTAAGTTTGGTGGGTAGTTTTCGCTTTTTTCAGATAGAAAGTTAGGAGCTCTAAGGTCATCAATGGCAAATGGCCAAAGACCAGGTGTCAAAATCTAAGCCTAAAATGCTCAAATGAAGAATCTATGGCGAGATACGTTCAAAATGGTGCTTTGTCTTCAAGAAGTTTTTTGTCAGAATGAAAATCATCAAAAAATTTCTAGCTCTGGAGCATCAAAGCCCCTAGAGGCCAGGGGTGCCCTAGATTTCAAAGGTCCAGATTTCAGTTTTGAGGTTTGTCACTTCCAAGAAGACTTATCAAGAATACTATCAACTTCGTGATGAGCCTACCAGCTAGCCTGAAAGATCTAACTAGCACCCGATACAAGAGATTGAACGAGAAACGAGGGAGATGCAAAAATGACTAACACTAGAGTGAAAAGTGTGCCTCTTAGCTAGGGGCGTGTTGTACCCAAAACCAAAATTTTTGCTTCACTAAGGCATTTTGCTTAATTGAGTCTTATTCTTGTTAAAGTGTCGTCAAATGGTCGTTTTTGGGTTTTCAAATATGGAGTTGGTGTCAGTCATGTCAGTCTGTTACCGAAGAGATTTAAGAAAAATGAAAATCTGAACGAAAAACATCAAAATTTTCTATCTCTGGAGAAGGCAGCACATATTGAAATAGGCTCTATCTTCTAGGGGCTCAGATCCTGCTTTTAGGGTTTGTCACCTCCAGCAGGCATTTGTCCGGCATCACGTCAGCTTCGTAGTGAGCTATCAAGCCTGCCAAACGGACTGCTTTTGTTCGAGTTACGGAAGATACAGTGTAAATTGAGGCGAAAGCGAGAATTGGCTAACACTGGAGAAAAGCGAGCTTTTCAAAGGGCGCCCATCTTTTTGAGGTGCCAGATATAGGTTTTTGGCTGAATGCCACCCAAGATGTTTATCTCACATTCGTTCAGCTTCGCGACGCATCCGTCAGAGGGTGAATCTGAGTTGTGAAGTGTCTGAACCGAGGTTAAACGTTGGGTCAAATCTTAGTCAAATATTAGAGGAAAAAGCAAAAGAGCACATTGTGGGAAAGGCGCCCAAGCTTTTCAGGCCTTTAATGCTTTCTTCTGATGATTTCAGATATTCAATGTGTCCGTGTTATTCAGCTTTCTGTTGCCTGTCTCCGTCAGATCAGAAGATGTCTTGTCACTTGCAGTGGAAGTTTTATATTATTTTTGTCGTTTCTAGAAATGGCTAAGTCTGGAACGAAAAGAGCCACTTTTGAGAAAGGCGCCCTTGTTTTTCACCCCTCGATGATGTTTTCTGGGAAATGTGCCTTTGCAGCCGTCGTGCAGAACGAGCTTAGCTTCGCAATGAACCTGAGTTCCAGTCCTGAAAGTTGATAAATCAGAAGTTATGAAGGATTTTGTTTTTCCCTTCGTTCGAGATGCAGATGTCAAAAGTTGACTAAGTCAGGGAAAAAAGCGCAGCTTTTCAAAAAGGCGCTTGGATTTTTGAGCCTTTAGATGTCAGTTTTATGACGTGCAGTGTCAAGATATATTTTGATTAGTTTTTACTCAGCTCCGCAATGCACCTGTCAGCCAGCCAATCGGAGAAGTCAGTCGACCAGTGTCAGAGGATGAACAGAGGTCCCGGCAGAGGTTTTAGCTTAAATTTTCATGAAATTTGGCTAAGTCTGGAATTCGTTTGAGAGCTCAAATTTGAATTTTCGAAAGAGAGTTGAATGGACGCCTTAACTGGAGTTCTGACAGCAGTTAGACTGAACGATTTCTGGGTTGTCATCTTCAGTTCGTTTATTGGCATGTGGAGTGATCTTTCAGTTTGCATGTCGAGTTAACTGGTTTGCATGTTCAGTTAACTACCTTGCATGTTGAGTTAACTTGATTGCATGTTAAGTTTAACTGAAGTTTATTACTGAATGTCAACTGAAGTTTGCATGCATGGCGATTTTGGTCAAAATTGTGAAGATTTTGGTGAA
The DNA here is from genome assembly GCA_007258455.2 of Sequoia sempervirens. Lineage (NCBI taxonomy): Eukaryota > Viridiplantae > Streptophyta > Pinopsida > Cupressales > Cupressaceae > Sequoia > Sequoia sempervirens. The sequence goes on from VDFB02056351.1 coordinate 27,843,341, forward strand.
GATGGCGCTTCATCAAATGTCAACTGAAGTTCAAATGGACGAATTGAAGCATGAAGCATTTTTAGTGAAGTATGGCGAATTTGAAGTTGATAACTTCACTCATGAAAAGGGTCGCTATATTTAGTGTTTGAAAAGTGAAGTAAGTAATAGTGAAGATGGCGCACTTTTCAAGGCTATAGCAACTTTAGTTTGAAAAGGGTTGCTATTTTTAGATTATAAATTGATTAAAGCATGAAGTTGGCGCATTCTTGAAAGGCCAACTGAAGTTCCAAAACGGTCGCTATTTTTAGCATATTTATTGCATGAAGATGGCGAATCCTTCATCTTATTCTTGATTGTTAACTGAAGTTATCAAAAGGCACGCCTTGGTTCAAGTTTGTGAAGATAAAGCAAGGTTGAAGATGGCGAATTCTTTATCTCAATCAAAATTGTTAACTGAAGTTATCAAAAGGGTTGCTTTAGGTCAAGTTGATGAATCCAAAGCAAATGTGAAGGATGGCGAACTTGATAAAGATGCTAACTGAAGCTAAAGTCGCATGGTTAAGTTTAACTGAAGACTTGAAAGGCAAACCCTAAAGCACATCCACTTATTGAGCTTGTTTGAGTTCCAGTTAACTATTATGAGGTCCAATGAGAAGCTAAGCGCCATTTTAATGCATGCTTTATTTAGTACGAATTTCTTATGATGAAATTCTATATATTTCAAAGATGGCGTCCATTATTGCATCATCTTTTGCTCTGAAAGCTTGTATTCTTTTGAGCGACCAGCAAGCTTAAGGTGATTCAGGTGTCCGTTTTCAGCGTTCTTCGAAGCTACGAGCTCAGATTCTTCAGAGGAAGTCAATTCTAGACTTTATTTCCACTTTGCATGCAGGTTTTATAAAGATTCGAAGAAGAGATTTGCAGATTTTTCAGAAGCAGACAAGCAAAACTTTCTATCTTCTGTCTTATTTCTTCTATTTCTCACCTTAGGTACTTTCTTCGCATGCCAGAGTAATTCAACACATTTTCAGAATCTGTTCATCTGGGTTCTCATATTTCAGCGTTTGCAACAAGACCCACTTCTTAGATTTTTTCGAGAAAATCGCCCCGTAGCCTTCATTCTGAAGCTCTGAGCCTTTTTCCGAGAATCTCTTTGCATGTGGGCTTGAAACACATTTTTTCCAAAATCCAGCTATCTGGGTTTGTTCAGAATTCAGTTGTGCACAAAACCCATGTTCCAGAATTTCTTCGAAAATTTCTCTGTCAGAAGCTATTTTTAGCCTTGTTCAGAGTTTTTCAGAAAGTTCTTCAAGCATATTCGACTTTACAGTCAAAAGTCACCATTTTCAAAATGCAGTTCAATCTCATTGATTACAAGGTGAAATCAGTCCTTACACATAATTTCACCAAGACTTCAGATACGGACCTAAATCATGTTTATCCAGTGGTCAATCTGAGCAGTTTAGAAGGTGTTAGCAGCAATTCGATGAGGAATCTTGAGCGTTCCGGGTTGCTGGCAGCGGCATCCATTCCTGTTTCTATCTTCGATCTTGAGTTCGTACTTGCTTGCATTAAGCATTATGACTCGTCTTCACGACAGATCAGATCGGTTGATGGAAGAGTGGTTTGCAGTCTCAAGCCGAAGGACATAGAGAAATGTTTTGCTATTCCTCCTCGCTCAGATAACTTTACTATTGATCTTGAAGCTTGTGAGAAGATATGGGATGCTGATCATCAACGTTCACAGAGAAAAGTTGCTCAGAAATGGTTGACAATTCAGAAAACTAACCTGCCTAAGAAGGTTGGTCGTGGTGAATTTAAAGGAGAAGTTGCTGTTTTGATCACCTTACTCAATCGAGTTACCGGCCAGTCAGATGCTAACACTTTCCGTCCATGGATGTTCTACCTGATTACCAGAATCCTTGATGGCACAGAGCGTTTTGACTGGGCTATGTTAATTAGTGATTGCTTACATCAGCAGATTTCTAACTTTCTCAAGCATCACGAGTTTCATATGATATCTTATTTGGTCTACTTGGTGGCATTTCAAGGTAGTTTCAGACTTCTTAAAACCAATGGTACTCTCGGTGTTCAGCGTATTCATGAGTATTATCCACAGCTAGAGTTTTCTCAGTCTGAGCAGGACTTCCGAGTGGTGAATGATCACTTTGCCATGAGAACCGTGAGGGATCTTGATGATGAGATGCACATTCGTATTTCAGCCGAGGCCAAATCAGCAATGGAGACTTGGGCAGATTGGTTCATACAGTTTCCTACTTTCACGTACCTCCGAGTTTATGGTTATGTTGGAGAGCCTCTGATGTTGCCGAGATATCCGTCAGACAAGATTGTCTTTATGGAGTTCCTCAGGCAAATGCAGCACGTTCACTTCTTTCTTCGTAGTCGTCATAAGGCTGCGGCAAATTTTCCATTCTCATTGGGAATTTTCACATGTGATGCAGCAACAGATGCCAGGCGTATGTCTACTGAGATAGAAAGGTTCAAATTCAAGCCTTATACTGAGAGGCGTTCCTATGATCCTCTTGGACATTATGCAAATCGGTTAGAGCGAGGGATTGCACATACGCCAGCACTTGAAGATTTCTGGGCAAATTGTGAAGATGAATTCGAAGTTCGTCGTCGTCACTATTGTAGACTTACTGTTGGTCAGCTCTCTGATTACTTGTCAGAAGATGTTGATGGTTTGTCAGATGATGATGGTGAAGTTCTTCTCAATTCTTATGTTAAGGATCAAGTTGCTAGGCAGCCACTTCGCTCACCTGATTGGTATGCTAAAGAGAATACTTCTATTGAAGAGGTTTCCAGATCAGTTATCAAGACTAGTAAGTTGTTCTTGGAGAGCAAACGAACACGGAAGTCAGTTCCTGTAGCAGAGCCGCCAAAGGATTTCTCGTCATTGCCTTCTACTTCTAGAGCAAGACCCAGAGTCAAGGCTATTATCATACCTCCGGAAGGAGTTAGACTCAGTGGAAACACAGGGAAAAGAGCTACTGGTAAAAGGAAGCAGAAACAGATTGAGAGTGTTCCTGAGATTCCAGTAGAGACATTAATTCAAACTGAGCCTCACGTTTCACTTCCTAGTTCACCTCACGTTCCGCCTATTGATATAGATTCTGAGCCTGAGCCACAAATTCAAGCAGGATCGGAGACAACTGAAACACCACAGGTTGATACATCAGGGACAGTCTCTCCGCGAATTGAAAATATTGTTCAGTCTTGTTGGCTCGAAAAGTCTTTGGGAAGACAAAGGCGTGAACCGTCATACAATCTTGATTTGTCAGAGTTTGGTGAGCCCTATCAGAAGAGATCAAACAAGAAGATTAAGAAGCAAGTGCACATTGAAAAGACTCCTGAATCAGAGATTGTGATAGAAGTTGCAGTGCCTCCAGAGGGTAAAAGCTTGGATGAGGTCGAAGTGGGTGACTTTACATTCACTAAGGCAAATCTTGGCAAGACTACACGAGAGACAGATGTAGCTCTTCTTAAGATTGTTACCAATAATCTTGAAGAGCGTATCACGAAGGATGGAGAAGATAAGGCTTTACTCAAAACTGAAATTAGTCAACTTCGTCAATACATTTCTGATCTTGTTCATGGGAATCCAAATAGAGCACCTGTTCTTCCTCAACACACACCTGCAGAGAAACAAAAATTGGATCAGTTAGTCAGCCATGGCAGACTTTTGGATGATTGGATTGACAATTTAGTTGCTGCTGGTAAAACTCTTCTTGCAGATTTGTATCAATTGAGGAGTGAGGCACACAGACTCCGTCAGGGTATTCAGTTGCTGGATATTGCAGTTGCAGAGAGTTTGGCAAAGGATCGTGTTCTGGTATCTCAGTTATCAGTTGCATGCGATGCTTTGGAGATGATCGAAGATCAAGAGAAAGTCTTCACTTGGAGAGAGCAGCACCTTCTCAGAACAGAAATATGTGAGAAGATCTCTTCCAAATTGTTTTCACTGAAGGATGACGTAGTTGGAGTGCTTGCACTTGTCAGTGGCTTCGTTGTTCAGATTCCGTGTCATTATCTTCTCGAAGATGGCACGTATGTGGAGTTGGAAAAAGTTCAAGCAGAATTCGAGAAGCTGATTTGTGACAGCCTTGAAGGTGAACCTAGGGCGCCAAAGTTAGAGAATGTTTCAGTAATTGCAGCCAGTTTGAGAAAGGCGACTGAAGAATGCAAAGATGGTGTGCACACAATTACTGAAAGTGGCAGAGAACTAAAGAAACAGACTGTTATTTTTAGCAGCATCAAAGTGCCAGATGACAGAGAGATCGATGAGTTCTTGGTCGAAGTGTTAGACCGAGTTGACATGGAGTGATCTGTCAGTTAGAACGTGCAGTTAATTTCTAGGGTTGAGTCCTGAGCAGCAGTTAACTTGACTTCCAGTCTTCAGTTCACTTGCTGACTTAACACATGCTTATCTCATCCTCGGAATTATCAACACAGGAGTTAGGGTTAGGGTTTCCAGTTAACTGAAGGTAGTGGCCAGTTAACTTTGCTTTAAATAAGGACGTGCATGCTTGCACATTGTCCAATTAGGTTATTTGTACCAGTTAAACTGAGGGTAGTTGCCCAGTTAACTGTATAGTTTACTTTATTAGGGTTAGGGCGCATAACTTGCATGCATTGCAAGAATTGTAGTGAACTCAAGGTGATTTTAGGGTTACCTACACCTTGATGTATATAAATAAGAGCTTTTGCTCATTTGTAAATAACTTTTGCTTGAGAGAGAAATATATGCTGCGCCTACCTTGCCCTCAATATTGCTCTTTATGGTATTTGTTCATGTGTCTTCATTATTGCAATTGATTGTTATGCCACATAGGGTTTCGAAAGATTGTAATGCTGGATTCTTCCATAGTTTAGAGAAATCTGTCTTGTGAATCTTTTATTGTTATGATCGAACGTTATGCCACACAGGGTTTCGTAAGATTGTCATGATAAAACCGTTTTGTGAAGTATTTACTATGCTGATCGAGTGTTATGCCACACAGGGTTTCATAAAGTTTTCATGGTGAATCTTCTCTTAGATTAGGAAAATCTGTTTTGTGAAACTTTTATCATTACGATTGAGTGTTATGCCACATAGGGTTTCATAAAGATTTTGATGATAAAAGCTTTTTGTGAGTCTTTACTATGCTGATTGAGTGTTATGCCACATAGGGTTTCATAATATTATCATAGCAAATTCTCAATTCTGTTTTGTGCTTAATAAACTTGTTCAGATTGAGATGATAGTTGTGCCACCTTGCCTTCAAGTAGAGAATCTGAATGTGTTTATCGTCTGATAGTCATAACCTTGCTCCGTTTCCTCTTGCTCTGTTTTCCTGAGGAGATTGGATAGATATAAGTTGTAGTTTAGTTGATTTGCGACACCAGAGAAAACTCACCTGCAACGTGTAAGTTCTTTCAAGAAAGCCTTGTGCCTCTAGTAGCTGAAACAAAAAGACAGGACATAGTTTTAGCTTATTTTTCCTTTGCAAGTACTTTTGTAAAGCACAACGAGGGAGCTTCCCCTCCATAATTTGAAGAGCACTCATTATGTAGTGTACATAGGCTGTTCATAACAACTTCTACTCCAGAGGTGTTAGTTGTTACGCCAACAGGGCGCCCATCTTTTTGAGGGACCAGACGAAGGATTCCGACTAAACGATACCTAGAATGGTTGTCTCAAGCTTGATCAAGCTTCGCAACACATTCGTCAACGGGTTAATCCGAGTTGTTGAACTGCCAGAATTGGGAGTCAAACATAAGGTTTAATTATAGTTAAAATCTCAACGAAAAAAGCAAAAGCGCCCCTGGAGGCCAGGGGAGCCCAAGGTTTTGGAGCCTTGAATGTAGTTTTTCTGGTGATCTCAGGTATTCATCATGTCCATGTTACGTCCAACTTTCTGTTGCATATCTCAGTCAGGTCAGAGGATGAGTCAACAACCTACAACTGGAGTTTAAGTAGATTTTTAGCCAATTTGTAAAATGGCTAAGTCTGGGAACAATCCAGGGGCGCCCTTGATTTTAACCCATCAAATGATGGAATTTGGAAATATGCTCTCCAAGAGCTCTTGTGTAGAACACAGCCAGCTTCACAACGAGCCTACCTTTCAGTTTTGAAGTTTTGCCTACGCGAGATGTAAGGAGGTCAGAATCACCTTCAAAAGTGATGAAAATTTGACTGTCTAGAGGCAAAAGCGCAACTGTTGACCAAAGGCATCTTGATTTTTGAAGCCCCAGACCTCAAAATTATGGATTGCAGTCTCAAGGAGTGTTTTGTCAAGTTTTGATCCTGCTCTTCAATGCAACTGTCAACCAGTCAATTGGGTGTGGCAATCAATCAAAATCAGTGATTGAACTTGGGCCCCGGTGAGGTTTGAAAATCCAAATTTCCATAAAATTGGTTTAGTCTGGAAAATGACGCCTAGAGTCAAAAGTTTGACTTTTGAACTTAGGATGACTAAGCACCCTATAATGGTGGAGTTTTTCAACTGAATTTAAATATTATTTAATGTTTAGTGATTCAACTTCAACTAAACTTAAATATTATTTAATTCGACTTCAACTGAGCTCAATTTTGTTTGCAAGAGGGACGATTTGTTTTGCATGCAAAGTTAACTGGAAGTATCAAAGTTGGCACCCTATTTAGGGTTTATTTTTCACTCAATTAACTATTTTGAGGTCCAATCAGATAAAGTCACACATTTTAGAGGTCCAATTAAGGGTAGCGCTTGATTTACATGCATATTGGACGATTTTAGACTTAAAATTATTTATTTAAGTAATTATTGGGGCCATTATTCTCATAACAAGTTCAAGCAAAGGCGATTTTCTTGAGCAACAGAAGATCTGAAGGTGCTTTGAGTTCAATTTTTTAGTGCCAAGTCCAGATTGTTCAGAAGATTAATTTTCCAAAGTTCAATTTTTTAGTGCATGCAAACTTTATCGAATCCAGTTCAAGTATAGGCGACTTTTTGAGGCAAAATAAATAAACTTCTATCTTTTGTCTAAAATTCTTCTATTCTTGTCTTAGGTTTTCTCTCCCATGTCAAAGAAAACAGTAGAATTTTCAGAATCTGATCATCCGGGTTCACATATTTCTACGACAGCAACAAAACCCATGTCTTAGATTTTTTCAAGAAAATTGCCCCATTGCTTTTATTCTAAAAGCAATGTGTTTTTTTTTTCCGAAGATTCCTTTGCATGTGGGTCAAAAACACATATTTTCTGCCTTAGAATTCCATTGCCTACAAAATTGATGTTCCAAATTTTCTCGGGAAAAATTGCCCAAGGAAACTCTAAAACCCCTGCTTTTTCTCGACTGAAAAGCCTTTGCATGCCTTGCTAAAACTCACTTTTTCGAATTTCTAACGATGTGGGTTTGCTTAGAATTCAATTCTTTACAAAACCCACGTTTTATAAAAAAATTGAAAATTTTTTCCACAACCGGCTATTTTTAGCCTCATCCAGAATTTTTTTCAGCTTTTTCTAAAAGTTGTCCAAACATACCTAACTTTACAATCAAAAATCTAGATTTTCAAAATGCAATTCAACCCTATAGATTACAAGACCAAATCGGTCTTGATGCACAAATTTTTGAAAACCTCAGACACTAACTTGGGTCGTGTCTATCTAGTGGTCAATCTGAAAACGTTGGAAGGCGTTAGCAGCAATACATTGAAGAATCTTGAGCGTTCTAGGTTGTTGGCAGCAGCATCTATTCCTATCATAGCTTTTGATCTCGAGTTTGTTCTTGCTTGTATCAAGCACTACGACTCGTCTACATGACAAATCAGATCAGCTGATGGGAGAGTCGTCTGTAACCTTAAGCCGAGGGACGTGGAAAAGTGCTTTGCTATTGCTCCTCGTTCAAACAATTTTGATTAGTCATTGAGACTTGTGATAAGATATGGTATGAAGACCAAGAGAGATCACAGAGAAAAGTTGCTCAAAGATGGTTGAAAATACAAAAGACTAACATGCCTAAGAAGGTTGGTCACGGCGAATTCAAGGATGAAGTTGCTATTTTGATAACTCTACTCAATCGGGTTATAGGTCAGGAGGAGACTAATATTTTCTGGCCATGGATGTTCTATGTCATTTCTAGGATCCTCGACGGAACAGAACACTTTGACTGGGCCATGTTAATCAATGAATGCATTCATCAACAGATCACTGGATTCCTCAAAATCCACGAGTTTCACATGGTGTCTTACTTGGTCTACTTGATTGCATCTCAAGGCAATTTTAGACACTTGAAGACCAATGGGACTCTTGGTGTTCAACATGTTCACGAATATTACTCTCAATTGGAGTTCTCAAAAGCTAAACAGGATTTCAAAGCAATGAATAATCACTTTCTCATGAAAACAGTTAGAGATCTCGACAATGAAATACACATCAGGATTTCACCGGAGGCAAAATCAGCGATGGAGAGTTGGGAAAATTGGTTCATTCAATTCCCCACTTTCACATATATCCAAGTGTATGGTTACATCGAAGAACCTCTGATGCTACCGAAGTACCCATCAAACAAGGTCCTTTTCATGGATTTTCTCAAACAAGCTCAGCATGTTCACTCTTTTCTTTGCAGTCAACATAAGACAGCAGTCACCTTTCCTTTCGGATGGGGTATTTTCACATGCAGGATTGCCGCTGATTGCAAGTTTATGATGACTAAGCTTGAGAAGTTCAACTTCAAGTATCACATCAAGAGGTGTTCCTATGATCCTTTGGGTCATTATGTAGCCCGGTTGGAGTGAAGTATTGCACACAAGCTAGCACTTGAGGAATTTTGGGCTAATTGCGAGGATGAATTTGAAGTCCGTTGATGTCACTACTGTAGACTTACTATTGCTCAAATCATTGATTTCCTATCAGAGAATGTTGAGGGTTTGTCAAATGTTGATGGAGAGGTTCTACTTAGTTCATACGTCAAAGATCAAGTTGTTCGCCAGCCACTTCACCGGCCAAATTGGTATGCCAGGGAGAGTACTTCCATTGAGGACATGTCAGTTATCAAAACCAGCATGAAATTCTTGGAGAGTAAGAGGAGGCGCAAGACAGTTCCAGTAACAGAGCCGCCAGTAGGGTTTTCCTCACTACCTTCTACCTCAAGGTGAAGGCCTCGAGTTAAGGTTATCTTGAAGCCGCCTAAAGGTGTTAGAGTCAATGGAAACGCAAAAGGGGAGAAGTACTGGCAAGCGGAAGCAAAAATAGGTTGAAAGGGCGCCTGAAGTTCCAGTAGAGACAGTTATACAAGTTGAACCACATCTTTCACCTCCTAGTTTGCCATTTTCACTACAGTCGCCTCCTATTGATATAGACTCAAAGCCGGAACCACCAGTTCGAGAAGCATCAGAGAGTTGATCCACCACAGGTTGATATAGCAGCACTAGTCTCTCCGCGAGCTAATAATATTGCTCATTCGTGTTGGCTCGAAAAATCTTTGGGAAGACAGAGGCAAGAGCCTTCATATCAGCTTGATTGTTTGAGTTTGGCGACCCTTATCAGGGGAGATCAAACAAGAAAATCAAGAAGCAAGTGCACATTGAGAAAACTCCAGAAGCAGAGATCATCATAGAAGTTGCTACACCACCAAAGGGTAAGAGCTTGGATGAAATTGAGGTTGGAGATTTCACCTTCGTGAAAGCAAATCTTGGCAGGAGCACTAGAGAAACGGACGTGAGCCTCCTCAAGATTGTCACAAATAATCTTGAAGAGCGTGTCATGAAGGACGGAGAAGATAAAGTGCTTCTTAAGGCTAAAATCAGGCAACTCCGACAGTATATTTTTTATCTCATTCATGGAAATCCGAGCAAAGCACCTATTCTTCCACAAAGCACACCTACAGAACAACAGAAGTTGGATCAGTTAGTCAATCATGGCAAACTTTTGGACAACTAGGTTGAAAACTTCATTGTTACAGGACATCTTCTCGTAGAGTTATATCAGTTAAGGAGCAATACGCATGGACTTCATCGAGGAATCCAGCAGCTCGAGATAACTATGGCGGAAGGCTTGGCGAATGGGTTCTCATATCTCAGTTAGCAATTGCATATGACGCCATGGTAGTAGAGGAAGAGAAAAGGAAGATTTTCACTTGGAGAGAACATCTCTTCAAGATGGAAACATACGAGAGAATTTCTGCTAGGTTGAATACACTCAAAGAAAACATTACTGGAGCTCTCAAACTCATCAGCAGCTTTGTCACTCAAATCCCATGCCATTATCTTCTAGAAGATGGTACATACGTTGAACTTGATGTAGTACATGCTGAGTTTGAGAGGCTGATTCGTGATAGTCTCAAGGGAGATCCTGTGGCGTCCAAGTTGGATCACATCTCATTGATGACAACTAATGCACGAGGATGATCAGAGATGGTGACAGAGAGTTGAACAGGCAGGTTATCATCGTGGACAATGTCAAAGTACCAAAGGACGAGACGATCGACCAATTCCTGGACGAGGTGTTAGACCGTGATGATCTGGAGTGATCCATCAGTTGCAACCCACAGTTATTTTCGAGGATAGAGTCAGGAGCAGCAATTAACTCGACATCAGTCTTGAGTTCTAATTGCTGATTTCATGCACGCACACCTCATTCTTGAAGATATATTTGTAGGAGTTTAGACTTTCAGTTAGGAGTAGTTAACTAATGTTAGTTATCTGTTATTTTTATTTCAATAAGGACTTGCATATTGCACATGTCTAGTTCAGTTGAGTCCTGTTTTGGTTAACTAATGGTAGCTTTCCAGTTAACTGTATAGATTTAGCAATAAAATCTTGCATGTTTGCGAGACTGTAGTTGACTCAAGATGATTTAGGGTTCCCTACACCTTTGATGTCTATAAATAAGAGCTCTTTGCTCATTTGTAATTAAATTTTGCATACAATAGTAATATATGCTGCGCCACATTGCCTGTAATATTGTTGTTTTGTATTTGTTCACAAGCTTTTATTGTGATAATAAATGGCTCCGCCACCTTGCCTACATGTTATTATTATGGTATTTGTTCATCTTAGTTAAATATAGTGGCTAGTTTGATTGTTTATTGTAATCTACACCTCAGATAGGGGTTCCTCCTCCTTGGAAATTTGGGAAGAAGAATTATCGTTTAAGTGTTGTTGCTAATAAGCTTGTTGCATATCTATGCCTCGGATAGCGGTTCCTCCTCCTTGGAAATTTAGTAATTGAGCTTATCATTTGATGTCGTGCCTAATAAACTTCATTTCAGCCTACACCTCAAATAGGGGTCCCTCCTCCTTGGAAATCTTGTTGTGGAGTTTATTGTAAAAATATTCCTGCTCCTTTTTCCTATTGCTCTATTTTCTTGATGAGATTGGATAGATTAAATTAGTTATAGTTAGAGATTTGAGAAACCAAAAAATCCTTAGCTGCAACGTTCTTGGTTTTCTTAACCTTGTGCATCTTCTAGCTGAGACAAAAAGATAGGAGTTAGATTACTTTACTTTTTCACACAAATCAGCATAAGAGGGAGCTTCCCCTCCTAATTTGAAGAGCAGTCATTACGCACTGTGCATAGCTGTCCATACCAACTCCCACTCCAAAGGTGCTAATTGTTACGCCAACGGTTATATTCCCTAGGTGTGGGGGACAAAAAGCAACAATGAAATATAACATACCTTAAGTTATTAAACTTCTCTTTTTTGAGAGCTCCAAGAATATTGGAGAAATCACTGCCCAAACTACATTGCCACACTGCCATAAATAAAAACAAAATGTTGAACTGCTACCAAACCACACTGCCAAAAATAGCACTTACTAAAAATAGCATATTGCTAAAAATAGTGACTCCAAACACCATTTGAGCACATTCCAGGTAGTCGTCATAACTTACTAAAAATAGTAAGTCTAGAAATAGTCACTGATGAATATGCATGTGATAGGCCAATGAAGCTCTTTGAAAACACAAAAAGACCCAGAAAACATACTGGCAAACTCTTGCAACCAACCATTGAAAAACCAGAAAGATACCCCCAAGAAAATAGGAAACCCTAATTCTGCCTCCAACTAGCCTACAGGCCTCCAAAATAGACTAACAATCTCAGAAAGGACTAGTGCTGAGAAGTGGACATTACATGGGTCTCCTTTCATTCCTAGTTTTGGTCTTTGACTTCAATGTACAAAAGATCATGAAGGATATTTTTGCTCATAAAACACTATTTGCCTTATATTTAACAAGGAGAGCATCCAAGTCATCCTCCTACTAGCCATCCATATCCTCTTCCTATGGCATGGCTTGTCTCTCTAAGAAAGTGACTCTTAGTAATCTAGAACCAGAGACTAATTTCAATGGAGCATTCTAGTTTGTCATTGGAGATGAGGATTCTTGTTGTTCACCATTATCTAAAGGTATAATTACATGGTTTGGGTTGGGCATCTACATACTCCAACGAATATTTCAATAAGTTGTTGCTGCCCATCCTTTAAGGATCTCTTCATGTTGAAAAACTCCAATTCTTTATCTTCATGGCATCTTTTGTTTCATTTGTTCCCTTAGCCACTATATGGTTTCTCTACCACTCACTAACATAGAGTAACCTTATTCTTATACCTCCCTCAGGCTGGCCAAAGGCTTGGATCTGATACCACCATAAGAAACTCAACTAAATGCACAATTAATAAACCCAGAAACACAACTGAATACTCTTATGCATTGCTTAGAGAACATAGATAGCATACCTCCCTCCTCGACAAACAATATTCAAAGGTGAACATGTTGATGGAGGACATAATAGAAACATGGATTAGGATTGCTCCATTGTCATGGATGGGTGGACTAATATTTGACATCAACAATTCATTAATATTATTGTTACATGTCCAGCTGGTTCATTCTTTCTTAAAGCTATTGATTGCTTTGGGAAATGCAAGGATGCAAATTTATAGTTTTAACTTTTGAGGGAAGCCATTGAGGAGATTAGGCTTTCTAGTGTTGTGCAAGTTGTGACAGATTCAACTCATGTTTGTAAGTTAGCTAGTTTGATGATTGAAAGCACTTATAAACACATTTTTTGAACTCCATGTTGAGTACATGCTTTGAAAAACATTGGAAAAGTAGACTGGGTGAATATAGTGGTGCTCAAAACTAAAGGCTACCACACATTGATTGCATCATAAGTCTTTTCTGATGAAAAAATAACTCAGACCAATGGAGACTATATAGGCTAGCCATTTCATTTTGTTGGAGAGGATGTTGAAGGTGCAAAAGGTTCTACAATCCATGGTGGTTTGTGAAGAGTGGAAGAAGTGAGCTGAATCAATGTCAAAAAAATAGGAAGGTGAAACAAAATGTCAAAAGGTGTTTGATAGCACTTATTGGTCCACTGTGAGGTAAGAAATTTTTATTGAATATGTTTTCTTTTAACTTTCATTTTGTACTTTAAATTTCTATTTTTGAAAAAAATAGCCTTCAATTTTAAATCTTTTTATTTTATTTTATTATTTTTGTGTTGTACCCATACAAATTTTCTGTTGTGTCAAGTTTAAAGTTAAAATCTGTTGTTTTCCAAACGACGGGTCATGTTTCCAGTTTTGTTTTTTGTTTTCTGTATTCACAGGATCATGTATAGAATGAGGATTTCAAAGACATTTATCACAACAGAGAAAAGAAGTTTTGTCAAAAAAATCTCAGAAGGCATAAGGACAAGTGTGCAAAAGGAAAGGAAAGACAAAGAATCTATGGAGAAGTGCAAGCACCTAATAAGGGCAAGTTCAAGGTTAAAATTTCATTTGAAGGGTGCACCTTTGAGAAAGAGGCATTCAAATAAAAAAATTAAAATTAGCTGAGTGTGGTATTGAGGTGCACACCTGAAGCAAAGGGGCACGCCTAAAAAAGGTAAAGTCCAAAAGTTCTTGTTTTCATTATCAAATGCACCTAGGAATATGAGGTGTGGACACCTATGAGAAGGAAAATTACAGAGTCTAAGCCAGAAGGGGATACCTATATGGGAAGGGTATCAAGTTTCAAAAAGATTCAAAACCTATTGTGAGGAGTGTACCCAGTGTATTGGGATGCACTTGACAAAGGGGAGATTATGATATTGCTATCAAGATTCAACCGTGTAGTTTCGAGTCAAACTCATTGACCCATGTTTCATGAGTAGTGGACCATTCGATATCATGAGAGATGGGTTCTTGTTGAACCACTACTCATGAAACATGGGTCAATGAGTTTGACTCGAAACTACACGGTTGAATCCTGATAGCAATATCATAATTTGACACGCTGTGGAAAAATACCTCCTACTTATCAAAGGGGAGATTGTTTTTGAAGACAGAGAAAATCCAATGTAGAAGCGCAAGCTTAAGAATGGAGAAAATCTAATTTCAAACTCAACTTTCAAATCTAGTTATCAAGACTGCACCTGAGGTGTAGGTGCACACCTCATCAAAGGAAAATTTAATTCAGATCAAAGTTTGAACTCCAGTTCACAAGTGTGCACATGGAGCTGAAGTGCACACCTTGTATGGGATTCAAAGACAAGCTCAAAAAGGTGGATGTCTAATATAGAGTGGGACACCTATCAAAGGAGCAGCCAAAGAAGAAAATATCTTATTAATAGGTGCCTAAATGCAAGCAACTGACCAGCTACTTTAACAAGGAGACAGGGTACAGCAGGGTGGACAGTAGAATATTAAAATCAGCAGAATTTCATCAACAGCAGGCACACATCAGGATACTGTCAGTGGCAAGCTTATTCTTTGTGAGATTTTTGGACAGTTTTTTAGCAAAGAGCTGTTAATAAAGAGATATCAGTCATTTCAGCAGGCCGTTGTCTTGAAAAAAATCTTCCTTTTTCTGTCAACCTTCTGCATTCTTCAATGAAAATCAGTGAAAGGAGGAGCAAATAGTAGTCTATTTGCTCTGAGATCTCATTTCTTATATCATTTGCTATTTGTTTCAAGGTGAAATCAAGTTTCAGTACCATACTTCACACCAATAGTTGATAGTGATACCTTTCATTTCATGTGTTAAGAGACAAGATGAAGTTCATGTTGCTCGTGACATATGGCACAACCTAGAATGTGCATGGGTGTTGAACAGAATTGACTGCCCAAGCTCTCACCATCGAACAATCATGTGTTGCATGCCCCTCCGAATGACATTTGGGACATGTGCGATGTCTGGTACCTTGCGCACCTGCTAATTGTTCTATGTGTGCAGCCATGAGACCCATCACGCAACCTCCAACACAATGCAGCCCATATTCCTGTGGTTCACCTCTACTTCAAGGCATAATGCAGCCTCCAACACAACCTTCTAGGTTGCAAAAGTCCTATGACCCAATTCCCACTACATATGGATAGTCAAACCCACATAAACCATTCCCATTGAAGGGTGGGGTCGATATCTTGTGTAATCTTTTGCTACTAGTCCTTTGAAGATTAATCATACCTGCAGACTGATTCGCCTGGCTGCTGCTTCAAGTCCTCAAGTGCAGCTATATTAGCGTGTTCCAGCTCCAAGTAGTCAAACTCCCATAACAACTTTTGCTTAACTTCAGCCAGATCAGGCTTGAGAACATGTAAGTTATACTTAGTGTAACAGTCATGCACGCAGCCTCCCAAAGTGGCTGCAAACTGATTAATCTTGTGCACAACATTGGTCACATTCTTTGTTTACCAATCTATCTCTCATAAACATCTAACTGTGGTGAACATTGGCTCCATAACTACCATATGAGCCATGATGTATCTGTATCTTGGAAACTAGTAATTCTACTGCACAGTTTCACTGACCAATCTATTTCTGATAATCATGCTTTAAAGTAGACTTGCTTTAAAGCCAACTATGAGTTGCATGTATCCCAAAATACATTATTTTCCTAAATACAATCTATGCATGCTTTGTCCTTATCTATACTTCTACATGTTTACAAAAACATGTGTGCGCTATTTATAGCTTTGACACTAATTCTATAGCAAATACAAATGGCCACATTCAAGTGCCAACACTATCCATGGCCTCATACAAAAGAGCCCACTGGGGATTTATCCCCATCCAACAAACTCAACTCTTGCTAAAGGCTCTAAAAATTTGAAACTTGCTCTATCTCATCCCAAAACTCATCAAAAAGAAATGCTCTCTACATGGTTCTACCATCCACTCATTTGAAATGATCATTCGCTTTAAATTCATTTTCTATTGGCAAAGAGTCTGCAATGCAAGGAAGTACATAACAAATATTGTCACCCCTAGCTATAGTACTTCTTTGTCCTCTATGAAGTGTGAATTATACTCAACATCCTCATGTGATTGTAGATGAATTTGGAAATGGCGCAAGCCTATTGCAATACCTCCCTAACCCATTCAAATTTTCCTATGTCCTCCAAGATTAGATGAAGGCAATATGACAGGCATGCACTAAAAAAAAGGATACTTGTCCATCACGAGTCTCCCAGCAACAACATAAGCAGCAGCATTGCTTGTAGTAAATTGGACAACATTTGGTGGCCCTATGTCTATGATAACATTGTCAAATATTTGGAACAATACATCCATGGATTTGACCTATTTGATGCATCCACGGATTTTAGAAAGACCATTCCAAGATCGCATGAGACAAGGAAGTTGATGAGAGTGTGTCTCATTCTATCTATCCGCCCATCTAAAATTATAGTGCATCCAGTCATTGCCCTCGAACCGATGTTCGGCAACAACATTGGTCAAATATTTTACTACTGTCATTAAGCATATCAACCGTTAATGCCTCATTATAGGAATTTAAACCTAGTCACTGCAGCTGCTATAGTATCTACAATACCTTATAGTATGAAGAAAGTTTGGCAATATTGAATGGCAGGCTAGAGTAATACCAAAAATTCCCAATGGCCTTCTTCACCTATTCATGAACATTCTTCCTCCATCCTATACTCTCTAAAGTGGGTTGTAATCTAGACAAAGTATGAGTTGCAAAGAAGGAATTAATGTTTCATCCCCCTATGTCTAGGCCATGTGCTACAAAACTAAGTGTCGATTGAGACTCCCTCATAGACTGTTGTGGTGGTTGTGCCTCATCCAAAAGATTGACCCTAGCATCTGAGGAATTAGAACCCACTTTTGTCCTTGTTCTTGCATTTTTTGCCATATTATCTAAAAAGGCCTTAAAAGCCATATGTGCTTGACGGCTGATGTCTATAGGGACCTCTTTGCAAGGAGCTACATTATGCCTTGATTGCTTCAACAAATGTAATTTGAACTTTGAAGCAATATGTCTCCATTACAAACAAGCCCACAAAAATTGTATTTCACCTTGTTTGTACCCAAGACTAACAAACCATATGTCCATGCAAAGTCTCACTCATGAAACATGATGACCAAATCTACAAAAAGAATATGGATTTAGCCTTTTATTTGTTTTGAGGTTCTAACTTTTTCCATAACGCGCCCAAAAGGACCTCTTTTTGCTCCAATCTTACCACACTAGCCTTTCGATATACCTATATCTCCAATTCCAAACTGGCCTATATACCTAAAGTTGTGTGGAAGATTGAAGGTGCAAAAGAGTAATCCTCTCAATATACTAAATGTGTCGATATTCCAAACCTTCCTATATACCCAAAGGTATGTGGAAGAGTGAAATTACATGGAAGTGAGATGTATGTGAGATCAAAATGGTATGGGAAAGTACAATGGTACCAAAAAATGGTACAAAAAAGTATCAGGTTTGTCTAATAGCATGCATGCTCACAAGTGCTAGTCAAGAGCACATAGGCATGGTCACCAAAAAAGTATCAAGTTTGTCTAATAGCATACATGCTCACAAGTGTTAGCCAAGAGCACATAGGCATGGTCACCCATGTCCACGAGTTACAAAAGTAGGTCCCTACGACTCAAGAATACTTTAGTTTACAGTATAAAGTTCTAGGGATTGAACATCTTAGGAAAGCAAAATAAAGAAACAAAACCACTAAAAACAAAATGAAGCAATGCAACATCAACACAAGTGGTTAAGAAACCAATACAAATAACCATGTGGGAGGAACAAAATATACAAAATAGGAGTCATGTAGTTAGGAGGGATAGGATGAAAATTTCATCAAATATCTTTGTTAGGGCCTAGAAGGGAGGAACCATTGGTGCCATACATGATCTAGTAATGCTCATCGAAGTGTGTCAAAGGCTAAGAGGACCAAGAATGTTGGTGCAAGGAGGAAGCAAAAAACTCCCTCTAGAATCCCTCCTAACGTCCAAGGCCAATGTACCCCCCAAAGAGGTGAAGAAACTCATAATGAGTCTATCCCTATGGCCCAAGGGGCAATCAAAGTAGATGCATCATACATGTCATCAAGAAGGAGCAAAGCCACAATGTCTAGGGGGAGTATAACCATGTTATCTGTGATCTCCTTATCATCTAACCTCTATAACCCTCAAATATACCTTTAGGGCATCACTTCTTAGGTAACATGAGAGTAATCTTGCCAATGTTGTATTTGGTGCAGTGTAGAGGGGCTTAAGAACTAATTTTTTGCTAATATGTATATTAAATTCCCTACAAATGGTTTTAGTACCTCACAACCAAATAAGTTAAACATTTACGATTAAACATAATTGTAAAATACCAAATTTTCGGGGGTGGGGGGATAGGAAGTACACATTAACCTTAACCCTCTAAACACAATGAAATTGTTGTTTATGGTTGGGATTTTATTTTTTTGTAAATTATCCTAACCTTAACCCTAAACACTAAAAATCATTGTATAGGATTAGCATTTTAACATTTTAACTTTTTGTAAGAAGTTTTCTTTGTAAAAATCCTATCTTAAACCTAAATTCAGTTTGTATCGTTCATATTATAAGGTTTTAATTTTTGTAAAAACCCCATCCATTTCAACATTTAGAGTGAGCTTTAGGGTTTTAGTTTTTTGTCAAAAACCCTAACCCTAACCCAAAACGCTGAAATTCAGCATCTAAGTTTATCCTTAGGGTTTAGTTTTTGTTAAAACCCCAACCGCAAGCCTAATTGCTTGAAATTACATTAGGGCTTTAGTTTTTTTTAAAACTAACCTATGTTTAGGATTAACATTAGGTTTTAGTTTTTGTGTAAAGTTTTAGTTTTTGTAAAAAACCCTAACCCTAACCCTAACCTAAAATAGTTCTTTCAACATTTCAAGTTAGCATCAAGATTTTTACTTATTTTTAATATTTTATAAATAGTAAATACCCTAACCCTAAAACACTATAAAAACCCTAACCCTTACCCTAAACACTAAGTTAGGGCATAAACTATTTACAACCCATAACAATAAATATTAAAAACCTAGGGTATAAACAAGGTAAAAAAAAAAACTCAAAAAAGCGAGTATATAGAGGCTAGAAATTACAAACTTGTTCAAAGCTCTCCATATATATCAATAGTTTAAAAAACTTGAAAAAATCACACTAAAATTACTTTGGAAGGTGAAATTTTTGCGTCAACATGACTGAAAAAATCAGCTCCCAAAGAAAAATCAAAATAAATCAGTGAATAATCAAAAGATGCAAACTTTATCGATAAATGGAGGGAAAAGATGAAATACTCGAGCGGAGTCATTTTTCAGTCAAAAAATCAAGAACCATGGTGAGCAGCATCAGATCATGCATTTGGTGCAATTCTCGCCCAACATGAACATGTGATCTATATCACTCAAAAATGTTCTATGGTGCACTGCTACTCCACCTACAAAAAGAAATTCTATGTCACCATGCAAGTTGTCAAACAATGGTAACATTACATTCCTGGGAAGGAAACCATCATTCAAACAAAATCTTAAGCCACTTCAATTTTTGCAGACATAGAGAAAGATGGAGAATGTTCACCACTTCAAGTGGATGACATACTTGCTATTGTTTCATCCAGTCACAAACACATGATGAGAAAAGATAAAAAGGATGAAAATCATCTAAACCAATTTTTTATCTCAAAGCTCATCATAGTGCTCAATATGAGAGGCCACGACCTCTAAAACTAGTTTCCACTTTACTCAATTGATTCAGATTTTGCACAAGCCTTACTACTCTCAGACAAGGTAAATTGCTTGTTATTTGTTATTTGTCCAAACAGCTTCTCTACAAGTTTAGGTATCTTCATGTATCCCTAGGTACTCCTCAACAACAACAAATTTGGGAGGCACCATTCAAAGATCGCATGACAATATGTCCAACATTTCTTTTGGCCTCATCAAATCATGTCTTTTGTGTTGCATTGCTAATCCGCCCACAACAAGCTTGAAATGTATACATCATTCTAAGTTCCAACTAAACCACAAGATGGCATCAACACAGATTTCCTTTTCTCTAGTCTACCAACAATAAAGCACCAAAATGACATTGTGTCCGTCATCATGGATCATTTCTTGAAAATGGTCATCATGATTTCATACAAGAAAAGCATCAATGCACCAAAATCAACACATCCCTTCTTCAACCATATGTGGTTATACTTTAGAGTCACAGCATCCATTGTGGCTAACCATGATCCAAGGTTTTGTAAGTCATTTGTCACAAAACCTATGAGACGTATTTGATACACAACAAGATTGATGTACATGTTATCCTCAAATAGACAGGCAAGGTATCATCTCTTCTTCAACAAGATTGTCACAAATGCACATCTTGGCGAAGGATTTGTGCAAGGTGTTATTTGAGGCAATCGATGCCTCCTCTCATCCTCAAGCAAATATAATCCCACATGGCCATTCATATGTTTGTACCCAATGTGCCATGCCCCCACATGGGATCTTTGGTCTTGCCACTACCATGGTTGCATGCAAACACCATTTCTATCTACAAAGTTGAAAACCTTATAAAAAGGGAAAAAACCAACCAAATTTTAAAATTGTAAACCCTAGCTCTACAAGAGAAAAGAAAAGGAAAAACAAAACAAAAAAAGGAAATATTAAAACCCTTGAAGTACTGGAACACAACAAAAATGAAATAAAAAATAGAGTTACATACCTTTCAAACCCAGTCACTAAATCCACTGAACAAGTCAAAGATCACTAAAATGAATCACAATCACCTAAACATCACTGCAATGAAATCAAGAAGTGACAGGCACAAGAACAAGTCACAAATGAGGAAAAAAATTATATTTTCTCTGCTTTCAGGCCACTACCTATTTTTCCGTGCCATCAAGCGAGGGCACTCAGAGGACTTGTGAGTAACTTGCTGGACCCAGCAAGCTCATGAGTATTTGCATGCCTGCAAGTTACTCACAAAGTTTTCAATCACTAGATGGGGCCACTTTCAAACCCTGCTTCATTCTCAAAGTGTTCTTAGAATTCTAAAATTTTATGAGTCAGATTTATTGCTCCCTGTCAAGGTTGTTGTCAACAAAGTCCACAGAATCAAAGGAATTTCAAAACATAAATATTGTTCCTGCCTCCACAATCACTTATTGTTTATGTGACAATTTGGAACATTTTGATTCCTGTATGTGACAATAGAGATTTATAAAGATCCCATCCTCTAGGAAAGGCAAAAATCACATAGATTAGAGGGGAAATTTTGTATGACCAAAAATTTCAATGACAATGAACAAACTGCTTTCAACTCATCACAGGGACCAGCTAGGTGACAGGAATTGTTAGAGAATCTTGTCATGCAGATATTAAACCTTAGAACTGATTGAAAAAGGCATGGTCCACAATTGGTTGCACAGTTGATAAAAAGTTATCAGTCAAAATGAAATGCCTTCAGGGTTGAACCTATGTTTGAGAAGTAATTTCACAACACAGCAGGTGCATCCCTCAAAATAAAAAGAAAAACAAACTCAACCAAGATGAAAACGAGAAATCATCAAAGACCTTTCTAAGATACAGGAGAATTTTACCTTCTCAATGTTTTCCATCATGACACCTTTAACCTCTGCAACCTGAGCTTTCACTCTGGAAACTTTTGTTATCTCTTCTGGATGCTCCACACAATAGTCCATATGCTCTTTCAATTTAGGTCTGAAATATTGATCAAAATGAATGTCAGATCAAAGAGTATACAGAATAATTCTTTTAGCATCATTTCTTTGATTTGAATACATTATGATTAAACCATTCTGAATAAAACTATACCCAAACTCCTTGTTAAGGCTATTAGCAATAGCTATTTCAGCTCTTCCACCACTGTATCTCTTCTTAAAGTCTTCTTTGATACGCTCAAGGAAGGCCATTGGTACTTGCTGTCCAACTGATTCCTCTGCAACAACACCATATGCTGCAAAATCCAGGAAAAATGGCTAGTAAAAGTGTATTCAGTCAGCAAAAGAAACAGAATTTCACAATTGACAAATATTCAGTTAATAACTTAATTGCCTATCCTGTCCCTAAAGGCTAAATCATTCATAACAGATACATATGTATGCTTTCAAAAAATGTCAAGCAAATCACAAGTACTGCCATGTTGAGATGGAAATAATGAGACAGCAAAAGCTGATGCATTCAACAAGATTCATTCCCCCAATCCTTGAATCATTCATTGCAGGCCTCTATCTGTGCTCTTAACAAACTGTCAAGGAAAATATAAGACCAACAACAATTGCCAGGCCCACCTGGGTGGAGGATAAAAAACTGCAAAGTTGTCCCATAGCAATCAGTAGCCTAGGGAAGAGAAAAAAGATGTAGCATACTGGAAGTCTTGATAGAAATATTGCAGATGTATAAAGGATTTCGAGTAAGGCATATGAGATAGTTCTCTAAATACTGAAGCAGCTGTGGTATGATTCCACTTCATCAGATACATGCTGCACTGTGGAAGTTAAAGATTAATAACCATCATAATTAGTAGATTGACATTCTTAAACCCAAATAACAACTAATGGACCACTGATAGCGCATTATTGAGATCAGAAAACCAACAAAACTGATGGCCAGCACTGAATCTCAACAAAGAACAGAGATGACCCAGTTCATTGTTGAAGCACATATGGAACAACTGCCTGACATGTAAGATATAAATTATACTTCCAAGGAACTTGAAGTGCAATATCTAAATAAAAGTATGGGAACGCATTTAGCTGGGTATCTATATGCTAGTTTGTTATTTTCTATGGTTATGGACTGGTTATGCTGTTCAATAGTTGTTTCTTGTTTATATGTTACCGTCTTAAGGGAGGCTCCCTTTAAGAGAACCCCATAAATTACCTTAAGAGAGTATGGGAATGCATGAATAAGGCTATGCTCCTCGAGGATGTGTCCCTTGCCCAAAATGACCCCATCCCCTATAGGGAAAATTTCAGGGACACAAGAATGGGTAGGAAATGTCCCCACCTCATCCCCTTTTTGCAAATTTTAGAAAATGTCCCCTGGACATCAAAAAAATTCCAATAGGAGCCTAGGTGTGGCAAGGGATAGCTAGCCATCCCCTACAACATAGGCAGTTTTGGAGGGCTTTATAAAAAACACAAACATAATTTTGACGAAAAAAGAGGCATGGGTGGGCCCACAACGTCCTCCACACTACTTTAAACTAAACCTAAACGTAAAACTAAAACAGCCCCCAAAACAACTAAAAACTAAAAACATACTCATTTTGACATTTTCCAATTTATGAAAAAGAGAAAGAGAAGGAACAGCAGTGAGAAGAGGAGAACAATAATGGAAAGAAGGCAATAGAGTATCAAATCCACATCATTTGAGGTAAGTTTACCATCTATTATTCATTTGTTCAAATTTCTTTGCATTTTTTTTGGTTTTCTTTAAAGTTTCAAACACTTAGGGAGTGTTTTTTGTTTGTTTTTGTTTTATGCTTACATTTACAGTTGTGTTTTAAATCCTTAACAAACAAAAAAATTATCAAGCAGCAATGAGAGTAGTGATAGTGAAGAGCTTGAAGATGAAATGCAACAAAGAACTAGAGGTCATAGAAGCATGGCTGTCACTAGGGATTCTTCTGGGAGTGGGAATGTGGCGGGGACTGCAAGTTCAAGTAACCCATTTGAATGTCTTTCTAAACTCCTCAAAAACTATGAAAAGGCCCATTTAACCCTAGAAAACCTCTCTTACAATTTGCAAAATGCATAGAAAAAGACAAGAAAAGAATTCAATGGGGAGTAGAGTATGGCTATGTCATTTGTGCAAGAAAAACTATAGAGGTAACTATACAAGAGCCTGTTTTGACCTTTTGTGCATAAGTGAACTAAGGATAAAAATTCGTGAGGTTATAACTCTAGTTGAGAAGGCCAAGGTACCTAGGTTGCACATGGAAGGGGAGGCAAGAAAGAAGGGAATTCCAATGGAGAGTATGCAATCTAATGTATCATTGCCTACCAAAACGATAGGTGTTGGCAGTCAAAAGGGAGAGGGTTCTATTTCTACCAAGGGAAAGAAAAGAATTCATAGTGTCGTAGGGTTATTTAATGCACAATCATGAGAGATAGTCGAGTCTTCCATTGCTAAATTTTTTAATGCTCATGCCATATCATTTCATTTAGCACATTTTCCCTATTTCAAACAAATATTCAAAGATGTGATAGTTGTTGGTCCCTTATTTATCACACCTAGAGAACATAAACTACACATCACCCCCCTTGATAGAGAATATTCTAAGGTAAGTGTGTTGATGGAAGTAATGAGGCAAACTTAGATAAGGGATGACTACTTCATCATCATGGATGGGTGGACCGATATTAAATATCAACCACTCATCAATGTCATTGTTACATGTTCAACTAGCTCTTGTTTTCTTAGAGTTATTGATTGTTCAAGGAAGAAGTATGCAAACTTCCAATTTCAGATTTTGAAGGATTCCATTAAAAAACTAGAGCCTCTAATGTTGTACAAGTGGTGATTGAATAAGCCTATGTATGTAAGTTAGTTGGCTTAATGGTGGAGGGTGCTTACAAGCACATTTTGAGGACCCCATGTTGTGTTCATGCGCTGAATAATGCATTGAACATCAAGAAGATAGATTGGGTGAAGGTTGTGATTGTAGAAGCTAGAGATATAAAGATATTCATTTGCAACCATCACACTTCACTTGCTTTGTTTAAGACTTTTTTGAGGAAGGAATACCTCAAGCCCGTGGATACTAGATATGCCAAATATTCCATTTTGTTAGAGAGGATGGTTGAAGTACAAGAGCCTCTACAATTAATAGTGGTTAATTTAAAGTGGGGTAGATGGCCAAAGGCAAACAAAAATTGAACAAAAATGTGAAAAAAAAGATCCTTGACGATGATTGGTGATCCAAAATGAGGTAAGAAAATGCTAGTTTTATTATTAAATTTTTAAAAAATTAATTTGTTAATGTTTTTAACTTGTGAATTGTTGTACCCAAACCAAATTTTTTGCTTCACTAAGGCATTTTGCTAAATATTAGTCTTAACCTTGTTAAAGTGATGTCAGAAGGTCATTTTTGGGCTTTTCAAATGTGGGGCTTGTGTCAGTTTCATGTCAAACTGTTACTGGAGAGTTTTGAGAAAATCCAAAATTTGAAGGAAAATCATCAAATTTTTCTTACTCTAGAGCAAAGAGCACATTTTGAAAAAGGTTCCCTTGATTTTAGGGGCCCAGATCCTGTTTTTAGGGTTTGTCACCTCTAGCAGACATTTGTCCGGCATCATGTGAGCTTCACAATGAGCTATCAAGCCTATCAAACGGACCTGTTTTGCTCGAGTTACGGAAGATATAGCGGAAAACGAGAGGAATGACAAAAGTGGCTAACACTGGAAAAAAGAGCAGCTTTTGAGAAAGGTTCCCATCTTTTTGAAGTTTCAAATGAAGGTTTTTGACTGAATGCCACCCAAGATGTTTGTCTCACATTTGCTCAGGCTTCGCAATGCATCTGTCAGTGGATGAATCTGAGTTGTTGTATTGCCTGAGCCGGAGGTCAAACATGGGGTTAAATCTTGGTCAAAATGTCAAGGAAAAAGCAAAAGAGCACATTTTCAAAAAGGCGCTTGAGCTTTTGAAGCCTTTAATGCCTTCTTATTGGTGATCTCAGATATTCAACTTGTCCGTATTAGGTTCAGCTTTTCGTTGCCTGTCTCCGTCAGATCAGAAGATGACTTGTCGGCCTGTAGTCAGAGGTTTAGTGATATTTTGGTCAGTTCCAAAAATGACCATCTCTGGAGGAAAAAGAGCACCTTTTGAAAAAGGCGCCCTTGATTTTCACCCCTTAGATGATTTTTTTTGAAGAAATGTGTCTTTGCAGTTGTTTTATGAAATGGATTCAACTCCGCGTTGCACCAGTGTGTCAGTCCTAAAAGTTTGGTGAATGCAAGACACAAAGGAATCAAGTTTACCTTCGTAAGATGAAGATGGAGAAAATTTGACTAAGTCTGAGAAAAAGAGTAGCTTTTGAAAAGGGCGCTTGGATTTTTGAGCCTTCAGATCTCAATTTTGTGGTTGCAGTCTCAAGGGATGATCTCGTCAATTTCAACTCTACTATCCGTTGCAATCGTCAGCCAGTCAATTACGCTTGTCAGTCATCCGGAATCAGTGTGCGAACAAAGGCTCCGACGAGGATCAAAATCCAAATTTTCATCAAAATTGGCTAAGTCTAGAAAAACGCCTTGAGGGTCAAAGTTGACTTTTCAAAACAAGTTGACTGGTGCGCCCTAATTAGGGTTTCTGACTTCAGTTCAGCTGAATGATTTTTGGGTTGCATGCAGAAGAGACTGAAGTTCATTTTGAGTTGCTATTTTTAAAAGTTCAATTCATGTGCAGTGTGCATGCGTTTGCATGTTCAGTTAACTGTTTTGCATGTACACTTAACTGACTTGCATGCACAAGTTTAACTGATTTGTATGGGCAGTTCAACTGAAGTTAAAGATGGCGCTCCATTAAAGCATCATTTTCATGCATTTTAAGCTTCAGTTCACAACCAATCACATTCTAGGCATTCATTTTGAAGGCTTAGTCAAGCATACGCCCTAATTTGAGGCTCAGTTAACTGCCAAATTAAGAGGTGCACTTTGAGTTTGAGAAGATGGACGAATTTTAAATGAATTTAATTTATTTAAAGACAAAAGTCGTCTTTATTTCTTCATTTTTTAGCAAGTCGTACCATTCAGAGCTCAAAACATGACGACTTCTTCATGCATTTGAGGATTCGAGGTGCTACAAGTGTCAAATTTCAGCGTTCTTCGTGGCAACTGATTCAGTTTGTTTAGAAGAAGAGTATTCCAAACTTTGTTTTCAATTTGCATGCAGGTTACATCAAATCCAAGTCAAAGATAGGCGAATTCTACAGAAGCAGAGCAAATAAAACCTTCTTTCTTCTGTCTTATTTCTTCTATTTCTCATCTTTGGTACTTTCTACACATGTCAAAGAAAACAAGAAAATATTCAGAATCTGACCATTTGGGTTCGCATATTTCAACATCAACAGCAAAACCCATGTCTTAGATTTTTTCGAGAAAATTGCCCCGCAGCCTTCATTCTGAAGCTCTGTGCTTTTTTCCGAAGATTTCTTTGCATGTGGGCCAAAATCACATCTTTTTGAAAATCGCATCATCTGGGTTGGCTTAGAATTCCGTTGTGCGCAAAACCCATGTTCGAGATTTTCTCAAGAAAAATTGCCCCAAGAAGCTCTAAAATCCCCTGCAATTCTCAACTGAAAAGTCTTTGCATGTCAAGCTAAACGGCGTTTTTCACAATTTTGACGTTGTGGGTTGTCTTAGAATCATCTTCCAAACAAAACCCATGTCTCAAAATTTTTGGTGAAAATTATCCTCCGACATACTATTTTTAGCCTCACCAGGGGCCATTTTAGCTTTCCAGAGAAAGTTATCAAAACATAGCTGTGTTCACAGTCAACGGGTAAGTTTTTCAGAAGGCGATTCAACTAGACTGAATTCAAAACCAAATCGGTCTTAATTTATGTTTTCATCAGAGCAGCTGACAATGAAGATCAAGTGCATCTGAGGGTTGATTCAAACAATTTGACAAGCATAGACGCGGGTTGGACACCGTTGGAATTCCGCGTTCTTGTGTATTTCTCGCAACCAGAGTGTTCACGGTCAAGCTTTGTGGTTTCATCATGCAACACTTTTTCATTGAGAAGAATAAGAAAAAGCGTTAGAGACATCAAGTTGCAGAAAAGATAGTGGCCATCACTTCATTTACGGAGCCGCCAAAGTCACTCAGATCCTGTGCCATTATCTTCGTGAAGATGGTACCTACGCTGATCTCGAGGCTGTACAAACTGAGTTTTAGAAGCATGTTTGTGATATCTTGATGGAGGTTCTGGATCACATTTCAGTAATTTCAGCTAGTTTCAAGACAGTGGCTGAAGATGTCAAAGAATGCATGCAGGAGAGTGACAGAGAACTGAAGAAACAGATTATTGTTTTGGATGGCATCAAAGTGCCAGAAGATAGAGTGATTGATGAATTCTTGATCAAGGTGTTGGACCGAGATGACTCGAGAGTGATCTGCCAGTTGGAACCTAGAGTTAGTTTCAAGGGTAGAGTCGTGAGCAGCAGTTAACTCGACTTTCAGTCTTGAGTTCACTGGCTGACTTCGTACATGCTTATCTCTTCCTTGGGATTATCTTTACAGGAGTTAGGTTAGGGTTTCCAGTTAACTAAAGGTAGTGTCCATTAACTTTGCTTTCAATAAGGACATGCATGCTTGCACATTGTCCATTTTAGATTAGATGTTTCGGTTAACTGATGGTAGTTTTCCAGCTAACTGTATAGTTTACTTTATTAGGGTTTAGCAATAAATCTTGCATGCATTGCAAGACTATAGTTGACTCAAGGTGATTTTAGGTTCCCTACACCTTTTGATGTCTATAAATAAGAGCTTTTGCTCATTTGTACATAACTTTTGCACGAGAGAGAAATATATGCTGTGCCCACCTTGCCTTCAATATTGCTCATTCTGTATCTGTTCATGCGTCTTTACTATTATGATGAATTGTTATGCCACATAGGGTTTCATGCAATTATAATGGTGAATTCTTTCCTTAGTTAGATATATATGTTTTGTGTTCAATAAACTTGTTCAGATTGAGATGATAATTGTGCCACCTTGCCCTCAAGTAGAGAATCTGTACTTGGTTATCATTTGATGTGTGTGACTAATAAAACTATTTAGATTGAGCTGATAGTTGTGCTACCTTGCCTCCTAGCTGAGAATCTGTATGTGGTTTATCATGTGTTGTTGTTTCCAATAAGCTCATTCAGACAAGCAGATAGTTGTGCCACCTTGCCTCCACGTTGTGAGTCTGTACCAAGCTTATCATCAAATAGTCATCCTTGCTCCATTTCCTCATGCTCTGTTTTCTTGAGGAAATTGGATAGATTTTAAGTAGTTAGCTTAGTTGTAGTTAATGATCTGCGAAACCAGAAAATCCTTAGCTGCAACGTTCTTGGTTTTCTTAACCTTGTGCCTCTTCCAGCTAAGAACAAAAAGATAGGACTTAGATTACTTTTCTTTTCCATGCATTCCAGTACTACGAGGGAGCTTCCCCTCCTAATTTGAAGAGCACTCATTACGCAGTGTGCATAGCTGTCCGTACAAACCTGCACTCCAGAGGTGTTAGTTTTTACGCCAACATGAATTATTTTCATTCTTTGTAATAGCATTCGCTCTGTAGTTTGAGTCTTAAATTCTTAACTTTTTTGAAATTTTAATTTTTGAAAATTGTTTGCACTTTTGTAGATATGTTTGCTCCTTCATTGAATCAGTTGTGCAAGTCATAAGATATGCTAATAAAAACTCTCCTAGCTTTGGAGAGATTTATGAGACTTTTGATAGCATATTTGATCTATTAGAAATAGGATCCTAGAGCAATATACAATAAAATGAATGCAAAAATAAAACATAAAAATAACACAAAACACAAAGACACTGATATACGTGGTTCACCCAATATGAGCTACATCCACAGGGAAACAGCAAATCCTTCCTTTTTATTTTTCTAGCAAAACAAAGGGATACAACCTATAGCACATCCGCTACAACTTCCTCTTCTCTCTATCACAATCTCCACACACACAATACATAGTCGTAATACACTACCCTTGTAAAAGAAGGTTGCCTTCTAAGGAAAAATGTCAACATAACTTCTATGGTCAGATCTATGACCTAATGACGAATGGTCCAAATTTACTATAAAAAATAACATTTTAGGATTTAAATATGTAACCACCCCCCCTCACTCCCCCCAAAACAAAATGGGCTCCAAATAGGGCTGCCAAAACACCAAAAAATTAGACCTTTAACAAGCTCAAGCTCTATTACCAACAATCTCCCACTTGGAAACTGACTACAACAACTCCACCACCGCTAAATCAAAAAGATAATCAAGCTCCATACCAACATGGTCAAATGAAGCAATCCATTTATACCAAGGATCCTACTTTGAGATTTTATGACAAGTATATTAGGGTCGTTGTGACACAGCGATAGAACAATATGAATACCCCACTTCATATGGTATCCTATTCTCTAAATCCCAAATGGTATGTAGCTAGGCCTAGACCTCCATCTCATTATGAAGAGGTGAAAGAAGCACTCAAGAAGGCCTTTCAAAAAATGTATATTGATGAGAATTCTTCTTTACTTTGCACATAGTGGCTTGCCTTTGTCAATCTCCATGGTACAACCTTCAACAAACCAAACGTAAGGACAAATAGAGCCTCGTTAGTTCAAACTGACCCTATTGAATGGTGGATGTGACATAGCAAGGATGAACCAATGTTGAGGATACTTGTTGCTCACCTCCTTTCACAAGTTGTCAATTCCTATGCTACAAAGAGGAATTAGTCCACTATAGCTTCATCCAATCAGTCAAGAGGGACAACCTTACCTCAATGGTCGTACATAATGCCTTACAGCTACAAGATCGACAAACCCTTGAGTATCGCCAGAGTCGAGCCTCACATTGGGATGTTGATCCTAAAGATGATATACAAGTTGATGAGGAGGAGGCATAGTAGGTATTGGTTGGAGTTCCATTGCATAAGGTAGCCATTCATTGTAGTAGTGACTCGGACTCAAACTCGAACTCGGACCTGGACTCCAATTTTGATGCAAACCTACCAAAGGCAAACGTTGATTAGGGAAGTTATATATTTTCTATGTTTTTGTCATTTTGTAGTTGAAACTTGCAACCTTTAGGCATTTTGTTGTAACTCTTATATAATATATATGAAAATTGATTGTGAAAGCATTTAAATTTCGTTAATTTGTTTGTCAATTCTCAAGTGAAATCTCAATTCAAGTCTAATGTTATATATTAAGGTTCTATAATGTCTATGATGAATGGTTTATAAATGTTATCATATAAATATTTGAAATTTCTTTATATTTTAAATTTTTCCTTCTTTTTTAATAAACATCACTTGTTGTCCCCAAAAAAATGGCCAAAAAAAAAACTCGTACTCGAAACACATCCCACCATCCCTATCGTCACCATCCCAAAAACTTGAGGGAGCATAGGAATAAGTGTATTTGTAATGGAAGCTAGTATATTGTTCATTGAAAGTGAAACCATAAAACAATGCGTGTTATACGAACATATGCTAACTAACTTAGACCATAATAGACTTCTAATCATTGTTCAAAAATTATACCTAAACATTTACATCTAAAAATAGCTTTTGGTCATCTACCAACAATATGACTTTCTCAAATGATGAATATCTAAAATAAGAAAAAGTTGAAAGTAAAGTATCCAACAACATCTGGAATGATGAAAAAAATCAATGATAGGGGAGAGAATCTTATTATAACAAAACTATAATACTAAACTTCAATGTCCATCATACCAACATAAGGTGTAAACTTTCAAACTAAGTTGCCAAATCAAATTCAATTACAGGTACAGATATATGAGTACAGTATGTCAATATAGAAAAAAAAATTACGGGGGTAGAGGCATGGGTTATGATCTAGGTGCATCTGTACAAAAGACATATAAATATCATAAATATATACATGTTTGTGGCCTAAATATAGGAATTAAGCTCAAAATATCACATATCATACATGTGCTAACAAACTATCATAAGTATTATAAATTTGAAAAACGGTATACTAATATCAAATTATTCATTGTTCACTATTAAAATGATACAATCAGTAATCAATGTCATATGTGTCTTCATCAAGACCAACATCATCGCCACTATCATTAGATGTTGTAGGTAAATAAGAAGAACCACAAGTAGCTCCAGTGTCACTCACAATAAAAGTATGTTGTCTATCTAACTCCTCAAAAAGTATATATAGCTAAAAAATTAGGGATAATTTGTGGCATTGCTTACTCTGGCATTTATGAATCTTATTTTGCCGGTTTTTACTTGTCAAACAGAACACAACGTTTTTTTTACCTAATACTCGTCAAACAAAATACAAGTGAAAATGACCATCCATTTAGGGTTAAGGGCACAATTTTGATGGACAAAAGTCAAACAAAATGCATTGAAATTGTTAGCTGCCACTGGTGTCATCCCATAATTGCCTCAATGTGCCATGTACACTCATGAACAATTCCAAATGAATCTGTGCACAAAAAACAATGCCTTGGATGAATCCAAAAAGTGAATTGAACCCAATTCTGATTTTGAAATGAACCATACCTGGTACACATAAGTTTTTGGCTGATTCCATGACATAGCTTTCAAAAGAGAGTAAGGATCACAAAACTAAAAACTAATTCACACGAGCTATATAGTGAAATTAGTAGATGGGCACTCACAAAAATGTTGAAGAAGAAAATTTTCTGCAAGAGGGGTAAAAAGAATATGAAGATGAAACACAGTTCCTCAAAACTTGTGTATAATATACCGATATCAGACACAAATACATTGATATCTGGAATAATAACCCAGTTCATGAAATCTTAAAACAGGACCATCAAACAAAGCTTGGAGACGTTATTTAAAATCTAAAAAATTGTCAGAACAGGAAAAAAATGATCTTGATAAATCCTAGAGATTAGCCTAAGGCTGCTAAAACCCATCTCTCTCAAATTTGTTTTGTTAAAAATAATCTATTATTTCATTACTTTGTTTATGAGCTTTTGCTTCCTATTTAGCACACATCATTATCAAGCACTAATGAAGAAGGATAAAAAGATAATGAAAGGCACATCATTGTCGAACACTTGGAATGGTCAAATGATATGAATTAGAACAACTCCAAGAATATACTTTTCGATGAGGCTAAAGGCACATTGTTCTAGACACTTTAATAGATCCTGCAAACCAATTGGTTTGAAGAACGTTAAAAATCATCATCATATATATACACATCCATATATGGGTGTGTGGCATAGCCATACTCTTGTACCCAACTTAAAGGTATTCTTGCATGCTATGTTTTGCCAATTGGCAAATTTTTGACAAATTTTCCAAAAACATTTGCCAAAGTTTTTGAATAAAATGATATATTTAATAGATTTGCCAAAAATTACATGGAATAATAATAAATCCTATGTTTTCCATATAACTAGTCTTAATATATTCATATAAAGATCATAAAGATTGTTTTTTGAGTCACTACCAAGCCAAAGACCAATTTGGAGTATAAGCCACCCTTGTAGTGGTTTTCTGTTTACCTTGTATATTTTTCAACTAGTTGTACAATCCTACACTCTCCAGATTTGAACCTGTAACCTCTTTTATGGATCACACACGCCCTCGGGCCCACTCAAGTTATTTTTTAATCAAAAAAGTTTGCCATGCATTCTAAACTTGTAAAACGTTTCCACCCCTTTGAGTTTCCCAGTGACAACATAAACATAACAAGTTAACAACTTTCCAACAGGAATCTCAATCTATCAAATATTACACGTTGAAAGCACATTCATAACCAGAACAAAAAGTCACAAACTATGAATTCAATTTTGTGATCCAACCCTCGCATGAAAACAAGTTGTCCAGAGTGCAACAAGCATTGTTTGTAAGCCAGTTCTGAGATTTCAATTACAATAGATTCATTTAGTTCTGTACGTGACAAATGCACAAGGGCAGGTCCCAAAGATTAGCAAACGGTCAAGTTTGAAACCAAGACCCCTATGACCAAAGAATGCATGGCCATACCCCACACTTCATATTTACATGTACATTCAAATTGACCAAGACAGTTATATGTCCTATTGTTTATTTATAGGTTTTCAATCCCTCTTCATCCACTAATTTCTTGTCTATATTAGCAAGGAGTAAACTCTAAAACTAGCAGTGGCTTTTGTAATCAAGAATAATAAGTTTAACCATAAATTTCCCAACATTGCACAAAATATAGTTAGTTAACTTCTGCAAATAAACATTTATCATGTTGAAGAACGAGACAAACAATCTTCCCATCCAAAATTTAACAGACAGATCCTGATAATGAAAAATATTGCCATAAATTTCATGGAATTCAGAATCATTAGAAGGAAAAAATGATTTCAAATAATGGCGATTAGTAAGGCAGAAACGAGAAATACTGATTATTTACAGTAAAAATTCAAAAAACCAGCAAGCAAATGTCTACATTAACTATTTACTATGTTGATAAATAAATGAAACCCTATTCCAATTCAACTTTCAACAACTATCGATCCTAGTGATGAAAAATATTGCCAGAAATCTCATCAAAGTTAGGCTTCAAAATAAATTATAAGAAATGTTGGGAGGGCAACATGATGTGACATAAAGATAATTAGCAGAGAAGAAACTCAAAAATTAACACTGTATTTTCCGTCAAAAAATAATGATCATTTACAATAAATTTCATAATCTATAATTCACATTTAGCATGCTGAAATAATAAACAAAACCCGCTCCCAAATTCACATTTAAGCAGACATCAATCTTAATAATGACAAATTTTGATGCCAATTTAAACAAACTTACGCTTAAAAAGCAAAAATAAGTAGCAGGGGCAGACAATAAGAAATAAAGACTATTAGCAGGGGAGAAATATAAAAATTATCACTGGCTTTTTACAGTAAATTTCAAAACTTGCACAAAATATAATTAGCCAATTTCTACAATAAGTATTTAAAATTCTATTTGCAGAAAAATAAGGGCAACCCTCTTCTTATCCAACGTTTAACAAAAACTGGTCCTGGTGATGGAAATATTGCCATGAATTTCATCAATCAGAGGCTTAACTAGCAACTAAGAATTATAAGCTAGGCAGAATAATTTCTAATAAAACAATTACCAGGGAAGAATCTAAAAACAACACTGAATATCAACAAGGAATGATAAATATATAGAGTAAAATAACACTGGCTTTTTACCTTTAAGAATAATGATTATTTACAGTATATTTAACAGCACGCAAAAAAAAGAGTTAACTAATTTTTACAATGAGTATTTATTACATTGAAAAATAAGGGTAACCCTGTTCTTACCCAAAGTTTTAAAACAAATAATCCATTTAATAAAAATTATTGCCGTAAATTTCATCAATCTGAGGCTTAAAAAGTAATTAAGAGTTATTGATGAAGCAGAGTGATGAATAAAGGAAGTACCTGGGGAGAAATTTTATCAACTAACATTGGCTTCTTCTACGAAGAAATAATAACTATCTAGAAGAAATAATGAGTATGTTAACACTAAATTCACACAGTCTGTATCTATCAAGAATAGTGATTATTTACAGTAAATTTCACAACATGTACGAAAGTAGTGAGCAAAAATTCTACAATAAGTATTTATCACGGGGTAAAATAGAGGAAACCCTCTTCCTGTCCAACATTCGAGAGTAACCAATCCCAATAATGAAGAATCTTGCAGTAAATGTCATCAGGCTGAGGCTTAAAAAGCACTTAGGAATTAATAGCATAAATAAAGACTAATACTAGCAGAGAAATTTAAAAACCAACAGTAAAACAGCAGATAAGCTTATGTCTCCTGTTTAACGTGCCGAAAACTAATCTAAACCCTTCAATTTTAAACAGAAAACATCCTAAAATTGAAAAATATTACCGTTGAATTTTATCTTACAGAGGTTTAAAAAGCTAGACCATAAAAATTAAAGCATTGTACTTACTGAATCCATCTTCAACGAGATAATTAAAAGTGTAGCTGTCACATTTGTATGTGAATTTGTTGTTTGTAGTAGGAAGTTTTTCCAGGCACTGGTACGCAATTTTGGTAAAATTGCCTTTGAAATCCGTGTGGTCGGCTAAAATGCTAGTGCCCCTCGAAACAAAGCTGTAAACTAGCGACTGCCGCGCCATATCCACAATATTTTTACCCTCTTCTGCTGCACACGATGC
Organism: Sequoia sempervirens; assembly: GCA_007258455.2. Taxonomy (NCBI): domain Eukaryota; kingdom Viridiplantae; phylum Streptophyta; class Pinopsida; order Cupressales; family Cupressaceae; genus Sequoia; species Sequoia sempervirens. The sequence goes on from VDFB02056351.1 coordinate 27,879,510, forward strand.
ACAGCAATTTAACAACGCGATGAATTGTAAGAGGCGAACTCGGTCGCGGGTTCGAATCACAGGAAAGGTAGCAGGCGCGCAGATAGTTTTGTCGTATTTTCCTTACACCTTGTATTGTAACGTTCTTTCATTGCATTCTTCGGTATCATCTCGTCCAACTCATTTTCTATTCCGCTTTTGTTGTTATTTTCTTCGTCGTTTACAAAGTCGTTTGCGTACAAAAATTGCGGGTAAATTAATTCCGAACGTTATTTCTTTTTGTTTTTTTTTTTTTAATTTTTCTTAAAAATATTTGGGAAAAGTAATTTCAACGTATCTGTTTCAATGTATTTATTTTCTTAAAACATTTTTCCTACTGATAATCGATATCGTTTTCAAAGTCCAGCAGAATTATTTAAATAGTTTCACTAAGGTTAGGTCGACTTTGGCGGGCTTTAACCTTTAAAAAGTATTAAAATTAAATTAAGAAAATTAAAATCTTAAAATAATTGATAACACCTTGTTATTAGTTGGATTAGATGGTTGGAATACGTCGCTTTTTTTAAAACAAACTTTATTGTCATTAAATCAAATACTTACTTTTGGGCACAATTTTGACCTTTTTTTTAATGGTATACTTTTGTAAAGAAGTATATATATATATGAATTTAATTCATATGTTTAATTTAGAGTTGTAATATATATATATATATGAATTTAATTCATATGTTTAATTTAGAGTTGTAATAGATTATATACATATATATATGGTCGGTAAAAGAGTTGATTTTATCAATGAGAAAGTAATAGATTATAAAGCTAAGCACATTACATTATCAAAGTAAATCTACCCAAAGTCCATCAATACCTATATAGCACCACTACTCCTAACACCAAATAATGTTGTAGATAAAACCATAAAATACACATAGCTTCCCTACAACTACCAGTCATACAAACAACTTTCCACCCCTAAAATTGTTAGAACAGGTTTACAACCAACAACCCCTAAGGACCTATTGACAGGTCAAAATTATGAATCCTTGTTTGGTCATCCTTTAGTCTGTGATCGGAGGACCATTGCAAAATCTTTCTTCGATTCCTTCTTTGCTTTCTTCCCCCTAACTATTTGCTTTGTTATTTACTTGCTAAGCTTGACCATCTTCCAACCAATCCCCACCTCTTTCTCTTGTGGCCTAACCAATCCACCTTTCTCCCTACACTCAAGAGTTGCAGCTCCATTTTTGAAGTTTATCTCCTTTTTACTTCCATTAGAACCAGCAGTATCATTGTTATTAGTCTGATTTCCTTCCTGAGCAAAGCCATCATTAGTAAATTGTTGGTCCTCCCTTTCAATCTATCTCACCTACTTCTTCTCTTCTTGAGCTTGAACCCCAGTGATCCAACCCTCTTCCTCACTTCCTTTCAATTGAGAAACCTCTTGTTTCTCCTCCTATTTCTCCATTGTGTAATGCTATGGAGTCACATTTTTCCACCATGAGGTAGATTTTTTCTTCTTCCTATTTTTAGCACATTTTTCCGCCACATGGCTAGTTTGGTAGCAAGTTCTGCATCTAAAAGGCACCCCTTCATAGTCTAGGGGCTACACCCAACACCCCTTCGAAGTTTTAAGTTGAATCTCCTCCGGGGGCACCTTGGACACATCCATTTCTACCAAAATGCGGGCATAAGTCGAATGTAGAAGATTTGAAGACCCCTTGTCCACCATTAATAAGCTTCCTAGAGAGTTCCTTATAGCCTCCAAGTAGGACTCAAACCAAAACTGGAGAGGTAGGTTAGGAAGCCTCACCCAAATAGGAGCCCTCTCAAAAACTTCACTAGATGGGTTAAAGGCTGGATGTCATGGCTTTAACATCAAAGTGTGTTTTCCATCCCATTCCCATTAGAAATCACACAGGACCTTATTTCTATCCTATTCTTTTTCATTTGAACATACCCTTCCAGAACTAGCTTCTAATGAGTAGAAATCCACTAGTGAAGATCAGTTAGGCTGGGCCAAAAACCCCTGAATCTACCAATTAGGCCCAAACTAGAAAACACTCTTTCATTAAAATTCGCCTCTTGTTCTAGCTCTTCATTTAGTTCCACTATGATTGATTTATATGAAGGATGGCTAACAAAGTTCTCAATCCCCCAACTTGTATGCTTCTCAGAAGGGTGCTTCACTGTTAGATCATGCCCTGCATCACCAACCCCACTCTCAAACAACTTTATCCTCTTCCCAGCACCTTCTCCCCCAAAAATGACTGCGTCAGATTTAACTCCTTTTTGATCTCCTTGTGTAGCCCGACTGCCATCATTGGAACAGGGACAACATCATTTTGGCTTGAAGGCTTCCCGTCTTGAAATGTTTGACTGTCCCATCCATCCTTTTTACCTTTGCAATCACTGCTAAGCCAAAAACCTCCATTTTTTCCTTGACGATCTGAGCCCAAGGGGCTAGAGCCAATCAAAACCCTAGCAGCGCCAACATCCTACTTCTAACCGTTGACGTCCATCTCAAATTTTGAATCTATATCTTCTTTATATTAAACTAGCTTATATATATTATTTTTAATAATATATATAAAATATGTCGAGAGATATCCTTCTCAAGGCATCTATTTTTAATAAATTTTCTCACATAAAACTACAATAGAAGCCTTGAGAAGGATATATCTTGGTGTATTGTATATATATTATTAAAAATAATATATATATATATGCTAGTAGCATTCGCAACACGACATGGAAGAAAAAATTAGTAAGGTTAGGATTAGGGTGAGGGTTAGCATATAGGTTAGGGTTACGATTAGAATTAGTGTTATCATTATGAATAGGGTTACGAGTATGGTTAGAGATAGTAATAGGGTTAAGGTTAAAGTTAAAATTGGGGTTGGGGTTGAGTTAGTGTTAGTAGTAAGATTAGGGTTAGGGTTAGAGTTAAGATTATGAATATGATTAGAGTTAGAATTAGAATTTGGGTTGGTGTTATCATCACAATTAGGGATAGGGTTAGGATTACACATAAAATTAGGATCAAGAGCATTGTTAAGGTTAGGTTAGGGTGAGTGTTATAGATAGAAATATGATTATGGTTGGGGTTAACATTAGTATTGGGATTAGGGTTAGGCTTAGACATTAGGGTTAGAGTAAGCGTTATTTCTAGAATTAGCATTAGGGTTAGGTTCAGTATTATGGTTGAGAGTTAGGGTTAGGGTTAAGGATAGACAAAAAAATTAGGGTTAAGGTTGGGATTAATTTTATTATTGGGAATAGGGTTAGAGTTAGGTTTAGAGATGGAATTGGAATTAGGGTTGGAGTTACTATTAGGGTTAGGATTAGGTTTAGGTTTAGGATTATGTTCAGGGTTAGGGTAAGGCTTAGCATATATAAAAAGGGTTAAGTTTAAAATATGTTTGAGATGAGCGATAGGGTTAGGGTTAGGTTTAGGATTATGTTTAAGATGAGTAGTAGGGTTAGGGTTGGGGTTAGCATATATAAATAAATTAGGTTTAGAAATAGGGCAAGGCTAAGGATTAGGGTTATATTTTGGGTTAGAGATTAGTCCATTGGGGTTAAATTTAGGGATAGGGTTATGATTAGAGATAAAATTAGGATCAACGATAGGCTCAGGGTTATGGTTAGTGTAAAAGATAGAATTGGTATTAGGATTGGGGTTGGCATTAGGGTTATAGATTAGGTTAGGTTTAGGGTTATAGATTAGGATTACGATTAGACATAGAATTGGAATTTGGGGTGGAGTTATAATCACAATTAGAGTTAGGGTTAAGACTAGAGAAATAATTAGGATCATGGGTAGGGTTAACGTCAAGGTTAAGGTTAGAGATAATATTAGGGTTAGGGTTAAGGTTAGGGTTAGGTTTAAGGTTAAGGTTAGGGTTAGGGTTAGGGTTTTGGTTTATGTTAGGGTTAGAGTTAGGGGTAGGGCTACAATTAGGTTTAGGGTTAGGGTTAGGATTAGGGCTTGGATTAAAATTAGGGTTGGGATTACATTTATAGTTACAATTAGGGTTAGAGTTAGATTTAGGATTAGGATTATGCTCAGGGTTAAGATTAAGGTTATGGTTAAGACAAGGGTTAGGGTTAAGGTTATGCTTAGAGATAAAATTAGGCTTAGGTTTAGGTTTATGATTATGGTTAGTGATAAAATTAGGTTAGGGATAGGGTTAGGGTTTGGTTTAGGGTTAGGGTTAGAGATAAAGTTAGGGTTATGTTTAGGGTCAGGGTTAAAGTTAAATTAGTGTTAAATTTAGAAATAGGGTTAGGCTTAAAGTTAGAAGAGTTAGGGTTAAGGTTAGAATTATTGTTAATGTTAAGATTAGGGTTATATTTAGAGTTAGAATTACAACTGTGTGGAGGGTTAAAAATAATGAGGGTTAGATTTAGGGTTAGGGTCACGGTTAGAATTAGGGTCAGGGTTAGCTTTTGGGTCAAAATTTAGGGTTAGGGTTAGGTTTAGGGTCATAATTAGGGTTAAGGTTAAGGTTATAGTTATAATTAGTGTTACTTTTAGAAATAGGGTTAGGGTTAGGGTTAAAACTAAAATAAGAGTTAGGGTTGGGGTTAGAAATAGTGTTAATTTTAGGGTTAGGGTTAGAGTTGGAGTCATATAATTAGAGTTACAAGTAGGGTTAGAATTAATGTTAGGGTTAGAGTTAGAATTAATGTTAGTCTTAGGGTTAATATTAGGTTTAAGCTTATAATTAGGGTTAGGGTTAGGATTATAATTAAAATTATTGTTGGTTGTAGAAATAGGGATAAGGTTAGGGTTAAGGTTAGATATACTATTAATATTAGGGTTAGGGCTAGAGTTAGGGTTAGGGTTAGAGTTATAAAAACTGTTAGTGTTAGATTTAAGGTTAGATTATGGTTATAAATGAAAATACACCCTAACTCTAAATCCTATTTGAACCCTAACCCTAACTATAACACTAACCTTTACCCTTATTGAAATATAATTGTAATTCTAATCATAACTAACTCCTAACCCTAATTTAACCTTAATATTAATCCTAACCCTAACCCAAATCGAACCCTAATTGAATCTTAACCACAACCCTAATTGAACCTTTATTAAATCTAACCCTTTTTGAACCCTAAGACTAATCCTAACTTTATTTTAACTCCAACCCTAATCCTAACACTAAGTTTCATCATAGAAATCTAACCGTAAGTGAACACCTAACCTTGTAGAACTCTAACCCTAGTCGTATTAAACACTAACCCTGATTAAGGTGTATTCCTAACCCTAACTCTAACCCTAATTCTAATTGAACCCTAATTAAACCCTAACCCTAGCTATAACCCTAACCATAATATCAACCCTTATTGTAAATGGAAATTTACCCTAATTGAATCCTAACCCTATTTGAACCCTAATAATAACCCTAACCCTAATCATATTTGAACTCCAACCCTAACCTTAACCCAAATTAAACCTTAACCTTAAGTTAACTTAGTATAATTAAACTCTAACCCTAACCGTATACCTATTTGAAGCCTAACTATAACCCTATTTGAAGCCTAACCCTAATTATACTATAATAATAATGAATATTAAGCCTAATTTTAATTATAACTCTAATTGAACCATAACCCTGACACTAACACTCACCATTGCCCTAATTGAATGATAATCTTAATCCTAACCCTAATTAAACCATAACTTTAACCCCAACCCTAATTGAACCCTTATTAAACCCTAATCTTAACTAAAAACTAACATTAACTCTAAACCCTAATTAAACCCTAACCCTAACCCTAATGCTAACCCTTATCCTAAATGAACTTTATCCCTAATTGAAGTTAGGCTTAAAGGCTTAAAGTAAGAAGAGTCAGGGTTAAGGTTAGAATTATTGTTAATGTTAGGATTAGGGTTGTATTTAGAGTTATAATTACAACTATGTGTAGGGTTAAAATTAATGTTAGGGTTAGATTTAGGGTTAGGGCCGTGGTTAGAATTAGGATTAGGGTTAGATTTTGGGTTAGAATTTAGGGTTAGGGTTCAAACCCTTATTGTAAATGAAAATTTACCCTAATTGAATCCCAACCCTATTTGAACCCCAATACTAACCCTAACCCTAACCATATTTGAACTCCAACCCTAATCCTAACCCAAATTAAACCTTAACCCTAAGTTAACTTAGTATAATTGAACTCTAACCCTAACTGTAAACCTATTTGAACCCTAACTGTAAACCTATTTGATCCCTAACTATAGCCCTATGTGAACCCTAACTATAACCCTATTTGAACCTTAACCCTAATTGTACTATAACAATAATGAATATCAAGCCTAGTTAAATTATAACTCTAATTGAACCCTAACCCTAACACTAACACTCACCATTACCAAACCCTAATTAAATTGTAACTTTAACCCCAACCCTAATTGAACCCTTATTAAACTCTAATCCTAACTCAAAACTAACATTAAATATAAACCCTAATTATACCCTAACCTTAATCCTAATACTAACCCTTATCCCAAATGAACTTTATCCCTAATTGAGGTTAGGCTTAAAGGCTTAAAGTTAGAAGAGTTAGAGTTAAGGTTAGAATTACTGTTAATGTTAGGATTAGGGTTATATTTAGAGTTAGAATTACAACTATGTGTAGGGTTAAAATTAATGTTAGGGTTAGATTTAGGGTTAGGGTCATGATTAGAGTTGGGTTCAGGGTTAGCTTGAACTCCAACCCTAACCCTAACCCAAATTAAACCTTAACCCTAAGTTAACTTAGTATAATTAACTCTAACCCTAATTGTAAACCTATTTGAAACCTAGTTATAGCCTTATTTGAACCCTAACCCTAATTATACTATATCAATAATGAATATTAAGCATAATTAAATTATAACTCTAATTGAACCCTAACCCTAACACTAACACTCACCATTACCCTAATTGAACGATAACCTTAATCCTAACCCTAATTAAACTGTAACTTTAACCCCAACCCTAATTGAACCCTTATTAAACCCTAATCCTAACTAAAAGCTAACACTAATTCTAAACCCTAATTAAACCCTAACCCTAACCCTAATGCTAACCCTTATCCTAAATGAATTGTATCCCTAATTGAATCCTAACCCAGAGTGAACCCTAATAGTAACCCTTATTAAACCCTAATCCCAACCATATTTGTACTCCAACCCTAACCCTAACCCTAACCTCAAGTTTCATTGTTGAACCCTAACTTTAATCAAACTCTAACCCTAACCATAAACCTATTTGAACCTTAATTGTAACCCAATTTGAAATCTAACCCTAATTATACTATAACAATAATGAATATTAAGCCTAATTGAATTATAACTGTAATTGAACCCTATCCCTAACACTAACACTAACACTAACCCTTACCCTAATTGAACGATCACCTCAATCCTAACCTTAATTGAATTGTAACCTTAACCCCAACCCTAATTGAACCCTTATTAAACCCCAACCCTAATTGAATGCTAACATTAACTCTAAAACCTAATTAAATCCTAACCCCAACCTTAATTTTAACCCTTATCATAAATGAACTTTATCCATAATTGAAACCTAACCCTAACCATATTTGTACTCCAACCCTAAACCTAAGCATAACCTCAAGCTTTATTGTAGAACCTTAACTCTAACCCTAACTCTATATTAACCTTGACCCTATTTGAACCCTAACCCTTACCCTAAGTGTACCCTAACCATAATTAACACTAACCCTAATTGAACCATAACCCTACCCTAATTTAATTATAACTCTAATTGAAACCTAACACTAACACTAACTCTTAACCTAATTAACAAAATCAACAACCTTAGTATCGATCATGATTCATAAGTAATCATTATCTTATTTAATTTATTCTTCATAAGTGTAACTATGTAAAATAGAGGTGTTAATGTAAAATGTTTTCATAGTAAAATTTTGTGGTAATTAATAAAAGGAAATAATGGAAATATTTAAGTTTTATTATTTTTTTATGGTATAATTTGTTTTTAGTGAAGTGGCATCTTCTTATCATTTAATTTAATATAGCATTAATAACATTTATATATATATATAAAAAAAAAAAATTAATTTGTATTTTATTGTATGAATTCAAATTATCCTTTTTATATTTATTTTTACATTTTTCCTTTTATATGTCAATTTTATTTTATTATATTACATTATAGTTTAATTTATTTAATTGAATTTCAATTAATTAATTTTAATTTTTTATGACTAAATAGTTAAAAAGAAGTGACATGGATTACACATCTATAAGATGAAAAAATATGGCATATATATTTTTTTTATATGCTTCAAATATCTAATAGAATGATTTAATGTGTCAGACAATCCTTACTATTCAATTATACTTTCAAGTCTTCCTCTCCAATATATATTAATTATTCATATTATGTTAAACAATTTTTGTTTTTTTCAAAACTCCCTTTAAACTTTTATTTTTAATTTGAACTCATCTTATTAATGTTTAATTATTTTAGGTTATTAATATTTTCACCTACAAAAATTATATTCTTAATTTCATTCAAGCTATTAATATTTTATGTTCACCCTTATCCTTTTCATAATCTTCTTCCTTAAATATCTTCATATATATTTTGTCTTTTTCATAATTTTCTCCCTTAAAATATCTTGATTTATCTTTATTAATCTTATTTATTTAATTGATGTTTTTCTTTTATAATTTTTTTGAACTATGAATCAAAATATATTTTTTAATCTCCTACCATCCATTCACAATTGTCCAATTGTTTAAATTATATCTCTTAATACTCAATGACAATTTTAAGCATTTATTAATACCTCACTCTTCTGATATAATTCTTTGCCATTGAAAAGGGTGTTTCTTTGTCAATTCTAAAAGTTGGGGAGTTGAGATAATGGTGTTCATCATCAAACCACCAAAACAAGACTATTTGTACAATTGAATAGTTCCACGGATAATAACAAAACTCATTGTCCATTTTACAAATAGCAATTAGGCATGAACATTTGAAGAATATATTGACGATGAAATTGGTGCTCATAGCAATTTTATAGATCTCGACCTAATTATTTTACTTGGTTTTAGTCTTCAATACACTTGAAGGGATCTACATAGAGAATCACCTTTTGTTAATGTTTCTTTTCAAGATCATTGTACTAACATTAATTTGTGAGATGAGACTAGCATATGAATAGGCAAATAGACTATAAAATATTGAAAATAAAGTTTGGCTTCTATGTTGTAGGACATAATAGGCAACTAAATCTAATAGTGTATGGACATGCATGAATAAAAGAATGGGATGATAAGTCCAATTTACCTTTGCATATGGTATGAGCTTGAAGAGCTACCAACCACTCAAACAATTAGTTTGAAGCGCTAACACCTATGCTACAATAGGTGATCGAACAACTACAGGGCCCTCCTAACTTCTCTCCTTATCCTCGAAATCCAAATCTTATTCATTTGGTCATAATCAAACTCTCCTGCTCCTTCTCCACCCAGATCAAACCCATGTAATTGTAAACCCTAGTGGCAAGGTCCCAACCAACACTTCTCATAATAAGTGGCTCACTCCCACAAATCCTTCACTCAAGTGAGAAAAAAAAGTATATATAAATACAAAGTATAAGAGTAAAAGTATGTAAGTAAATAGCTAAAAAGGTTGAACAAATAAATTTAGATTGTAACCCAAAAATGTTGCAATGTACCGTTTCATTGATTGTCACAAAAATCAATCAATATTTACCATTAGTAGGTATTATCTTTATCTATGTCCTTTACTTGTAGCAGGTATTAGCTTTATCTATGTCCTCCACTAGCAATGTTCTCTCCTACAAAACTTTCACTATCAAGAACGCCACCTGCATTCTTGAACTCGCCTTTGGATGCAGGCCATATATTCCAACAAGGTAGCACTGTGGTTGGGTTGCGATGGGGTCCTCTCTTTCCCACCTCACAAGTCGACTCCATGGTCGATAGTAGACTCTTTGTTTCCTCCCTAGCCCTCTCTTCTTCAGCCATGACGATACCCTAAAGATTTGAAAGCGCATGACAAGATGCATTACATAAATGAAGAATTGAAAGCGCATGAAAAAGGTGAATTACCAAAGAGTTTGGTGTTGCAAAAATGCAAATAGTTTCCATGCATTACATTCTCCACTTCCATATTGATTGCCAGCAATGCTTTCGCTTCCATCTTGACCACCAACAATGCCTATCAATTTCTATCCATGTATTACAAATGTACACAGATTCATTGTTGCCACTATAGGACACCTCTTGCTGTAATAAAAAATAAAAAATTAAAAAATTAAAAATAAAAGTATTTAGTTCATTTCAATGGTTAATAGTTAATTGTCTATTATTTGATCATAACTTTTGAATTATTTCTTGTATCTTAAATTAGGTTTTACACAACAAAAAATATATTTTTGAATTATTTCCTGGATCTTAATTTAGATATTACACAACAACAAAAAAACTTTTGAATTATAGTCTAGGATTTTTTATTGCTATATTTGTTAAAAGGAGAACACTGAAATATGAACTAAATTGTTGTCAAATTTTGGTTAGGGTCAAATCCACAAGCATGAAAAAAAAATCAAATTTGTGGATGTAGATTTGAACTGTGTGTGGAAATGAGTTTTAACTCATAGAAATGAACCTCTGATTTGTAGAAATTAACTTGTGACCTATACACCTTCCATATATGCAATCTAGGATTGACCTCGATGATTGGACTTGCAATGAAAGATTGGTAGTGTTGAAAAACACCTTCAATAGTTTGTTAAGTGATGATCTTCTTCTTATGACAAGCCCTTGAATTTAACTCAACTAGTTTTTATAAAATCAAGGAAGATAGCATGCACTGAATGCATCAAGCATTGTCCTAATGAGAGTAACTTGAAAAAAATGGAAAAGGGTGGTTTAAAGACCTAGTGTCAAACTAAAGTTTCAAAATTTGTTTATAACGAGATTATGCTTGATCAAAAATATGCTTGTGTAGTACAATGTTATGTTTAGGAAAAGAGTGATCCTGAGAATGCCTAAATCATATAAGGATCCCTCATGAGCTTGGGTAATAAATGAACAATATGGATTCTAGATTATAGATGATGAAATGAGCTAGGGGAGATGTCATCATATACTTGATTTAGACACAATTTGAAACTTTTAGTGAGGGAAATGGCACATAATAGCTAGTTTAAAAAGAGGTTGTGTAAGCTTCAATTGTGTTTCATCCTAAGACACATTCTTTTTGCTTGTGAACCCTATCATGTGTTGGATAATGATGACCTGATTCTTTGATAATAATGATTTTATTTGTGATAGGAGTATTAACCAATCATATTTTAAATGTGATTAAACACATGATAAACCATACAATCTTAATGAAGCAATAAAGAAGCAAACATAAATATGCAAACCATACAAACAATAAATTTACATGGAGAAACTCTTTTAGAAAAATTCCATGACCAAAAAGATATCAGTCTTGTATTAATATTAAAAGCGAGGTTACACTAATATGTAATTTACTCAACCTTTAGTCTAATAGTAGTTTGGCTACTTAAAGGTAGTTCACTTGCACAACGCTATATAACATCTAACGCATGCACTCAATATATGAACAAAAAGAGATAAGAAGACACAAGTGGTTTCTTTAAATTAATGGCTACGAAAACCATGGTTTTGAAACATAGAAAAAGGCGATCCTACATCCTAAATGCAAAGAACCTAGGATGCTAGGGGCCTTTTTCCAAGGTTGATTAAATATGTAGATCAAAAGTTGATTAGATTGACTTTCAACCATGAAGGTGAGCCAATCAGGCCTGAACCTATATCTAATTGAAGATGGGAATGGATTGGAAATGATTTGGAATGATTAACCAAATTAAGATATATGCCCTAATATGTAAATTGCAAGATCTTGACAACTAACAAACTAAAATAGTAATTTGTAGGTGGATCTAGGAAGTGCAAAGTGATATGTATCAACCCATAAAAGCTTGTTTTAGCCATTGTAGAATGACATAGTCGCCAATGGGTATCTAAGTCCTTATAGGGGTGTCCTACTCAACTTTTGGGGTCCTCTAGTGAAATATCTAAGACTTTCATTATCACTTGCAAAATTGTTGAAAATTTATCAGATAATTTTGTAGGTGAGTTTTTGTGATTTGACAAGATGTAGGATGATAAATGCAACAATGGAAAATTGATTTTTAAGCTTCCTTCAATCCTCTTCAACTTGATATCTGCACATTCACAAAGAGAGGAAATTATGGGCCATTTTAGGGGCTTTCCTCAGTCAAACCTCGTGTAAGTGTTTCAACTTCCACAATGGAAATATCAATGATAGAAATGATAATTGAAAGGAAGGAATGATGAAATCACAAAGTGTTGCAACTCACCACCCTTTAATGGCTTCCTTGAAGGACTAAAGTCATACACATCACCTCAAGGACTTGAATCTTGCTTGCTTGAATGTTTTAGAGACCCACACCAAGAGTTAGCCTTCACAAAACAATGATAACTTGATAACATGAACTCACATACACTTTGACATGATACTTGGATCTTGAATTGTTGTAATAAATCTTTGAAAACATTTCTCTTGATAATAATTTTTACTCATATATTCACCTTCTAATTTACTTCTAGTTTCAAATAGTTAAATGACTAGGTATTTATAGGCATTTATTTAATTTCCCAAAAATGGGTCTTGGATAAGAAGGGAGACCCATAGGCCCAAGGGCATATGTGTCTTGACCCAAAATTCCAAGACATTGAATATCAAGGGCAACACATGAATTAGGTGCATTTAGTCAATGCTTGCAATTTATTGAAAAGTGTTACAAATGGGCTCTAAAATATATAATTTTAGGAGATTAGGGGGTCAATTAGGTTCAATAATTTAGGGGGGGGAAACACAATGTGAAATTGTTAAGGGTGACAAATTTTGACACTACATTTATCCCCCACTTTAGTGAGAGTATGAACTTACGCTCAATCTCACACTAGAGTAGAAAAATATGTCAAGAGGGGTTTGATTGTCCAAACATTAAAGAGATAGGATGACAAAGGATTTAGGGGAAGAGATATCAATCCCTTGGGATCCAAGATACCATGGGAAACCAACATAAGAACAAAGGAACACAAATGTATGATATGCAACAAGACAACATACACAATCATACATATCAAAAAAAATGAAGCATACATAATGAAAACACATGGCATGATGGATTGAAAAGATGATAAAAAAATGAACATAAGCACAATGTGAACACGACATAAACACGAAGAAGACACATAAAAACACATAAAAACATAAGGTTAGTACTAAAGGATTTGAGTCAGTAAGGCAAAGAGACCTTGATCTTAAATTGTCTCAAATACCAAATGTCATCTATCGAATGTGCAAAATTATGCTCTCAAAAGGATGTAAAATCACTTATGAAACACATGGCTCCATTGGAAAGAAAGTTTTATTATGCTAGGTGGCCATGTTAAAAGGAATTCATGACTCACACTACAAAAAAGTCCAATATTTGCTAGGTGAATCAAAAATTAGAAGGCACATGGGTTAGTGAAGTTTGATATTCACTAGGTGAGCCCTTAAGACAAGGATGAAAAACACACTAGGTCTACTAGGTGTACCCACAAAAAACCATACCAAGAGTTATACTCCCTAATAAATCTGATAAGGTGTCACAAAATGATCAATATGTTATGCCAATGCTACACTAAGTTCAATACACATGAACAAAGTGAAGCAAAAATGCCAAGGTTTAACGTCACAAGGGATGAATATGACAAGGTTTAACGTCACAGGGGGATGAATATGACAAGGTTTAACATCACAGGGGATGAATATGGCAAGGTTTAACATCACAAGAGATAAATGTAACAAGGTTAAACCCTCAAGGGATGTTGTAATAACACCACCACAAAAGGTGCTTAAACAACAAAGAGGCATTGCTCAATACATGAAGGTCACACCTTATGGAACATCATGCATGACATCGCCACCAAGACAGGACTAGTCAAGGAATATAAAATCACACCAAGGAGAACTTAATATTCCAATGAAAGTCACACTCATATGGGACATCAAGCCTAATATCACCACAAAGGAGACACGTCACATGGATTAAGAAGGCCACACTTTGGTTGACAGGGTCACTTCCTAGGAGATGTATGTTATCATCACTAAGGAGGGACCATTTCCTATGCAAACAATGGGCATAGGGTTATATTCCCCCCCTTAAAATGTTAGCATACTTGCTATTTTGGTATTTTAAGGAGAAAGAGGGGAAGAGGGGATCCTTGAAAAGAATGTGTGCCTCCCCAAAACAAGTTATCCTTGCCCCCCAAGTGTAGAGACAAGGACAACCACACCAAGGGCTATCATGTTGCTTCCATGAAAAATATGGTTTCACTTAGGATTGTACCACCATGAATGACAATGAGCAAGACACATAAAGCTACAAATGCCGCATAGTGATGAGAAACATGATAGGATGATGAACATTATTGATTAGAGAAATTAGGTGTATCAACACAATGAAGAACACCACAATCCTTAAGATGTATTTTATTACTCAATGCCTTACATTCATTGGTAGAATGATTGTGTACTCGATGATATGCACAAAATGAATTTGTTGTAGAATTTATTTTGTGTTATGGGAGGAAGAGCAATCAGGTAGGCTTTGATAAGCCTTGACAAGATATTCTCTTTATCCATACTAGGGGTCATTTCTTTCTCTTGTGAAGAAAATATTTCTTTCTTATCACAAGATGTCACAAGACTCCTTAGCTTTATATTGTAATATTTTGTACTCTCCCATAAAGTAGGGTGTAAAATCTAACGAACCCAAATCATCACTAAAACATATATTGGAAGATGAAGCAACATCATGATCATTATTTATATTTGTCCTAGGAGTGTTTTGTGTGATGACATTGACATTAAGCAAAGGTTTCTTCGATGCTTTCATTTCTTTTGAAGGACAATAACCAAGACCTCTTGTTGTTTCTTGTCTGGTAGACTATGGGAATATGAATTCCTTATTCTTTCTCTCCACATCCTTTTCCACTATAACCAAATTGTTTCAAGAGTTGGTACCCTCTTCCATAATTTTTTTCCATTTCTTTTGAGGACAGTGGTTTTTCGTAGTCACTTTCATCATAGGTAGATGCGTAATCTATGTTCCCCTCACTACTAGAAGTTGTGAATTCTTGTGTCTTGGATGTTTCAATGTTATATTTTGCTGATACCACCACATCTTCTTTCTCTTTTTCCTTTGCTTTTTTGTAATCATGTATTCCCCCATGAAAGTAGGTGTGAAATCTAATGATCCCCAATCATCATCCAACAAATTTTTCATGAATAGAAGGATCTAATTTATATCCTCAACTTGTAAAAGTTCTACTTTGTAGTTGGTGTCAATTTTCTAAGAGAATCCTTTGTTCCTATTTTAGTTTGTAAACACTATTCAGATTTAGGGTCACCTTTTATCATGTAAACCTTATTGTTGTATATGTGCTTCATTGAACGATGAAGCATTGAAGGCAATACATTCATTTCATGAATCCATGATCTACCCAAGAGAATATTATATGAAAGATCCTAGGGCATTACATGGATAGAAGTTTATAAAGTAATGAATCTGACTTTGACAGGCAATGTTATCACACCAAGTAGTTGTTTTCCCACATTGTCAAAACCAAGAAGGGATAGATCTGCTGGTTGAATTTTAGTCTTGTCCACTCCAATTTTATCCAATGGATTCACACTACAAACTTTAAGTCTTGAACCATTTTCAACAAGGATATGCCTAATCCCAACTTTATTAATAACAACTAATATCATCAAAGCATCTTTTTTTTTGTGTTTTCAAAGGAAGTAATTCACTTTGATGAAAGATAATGTCCAAATTACGTGGGTTCATATTATCAATAAAATTCACCACCTAATTTGGTTGCACATTAGGAGATATAACAACATTTTTCAAAGCCTTTTGAACCATGTGATGGTAAGCAGGTGATGTTTGAATTAAATCCCACAAGGATATCTTAGCAGGAGTGTTACGAAGTTGCTCAACAAGATCAAATTCTTTACCACTATGTTGTGGGATGTTAGGTGCAGGTGGGAGATATGGTTGAGGTAATAGAATGGATGTTGGAGTTTAGTTTGGTTGCTTATAATTTCTAGTGTTATATGTGTGAGCTATAGTGTGATAATTTGGTTGTTGTGACATGTGGTTACTATTAAATTGCTTTGCATTTAAGATGGAACTTGGAAGTTTAGGAGGTCCTATAATAGAGGCAACTTAGGAGGTCCAATAGTCAGAGGACATTTAGGAGGTTCAATAATTATAGGACTCCTAGGAAGTCCAAAAGGAGTTGCAGAAGGTCCAATAATCAAAGGAGATTTAATAGCCAACTGTGTGTACATAAAATCAATGGACTTAACTTATTATTGATGATCTTCTATCAAGGGAGGATTTAATGTCACCTTATCATCTTCACCTAAGCAATCCATCTTACTATCTTTTGAAGGAAAAGTATCAATGATTCCATCCTCTTTCCCAATAGTGTATTCACAAGTAGGAGAGGTAGGGGAGAGAAAAAAACAAGATTCTCATGATGTTCAATGATTGAATCTTCTAACACCAAGATACCTTCTTCGCTCATAGGAGAGATATCGAGAGAAGAACAAACATGATTGTTGTGATTTTCAATGATTGTATTCTCTTTCATCAAGATAACCTCACACATAGGAGGTATAGTGGGAGAGGGATCGAGGAAAATAACAAAAGAGGGGCAATAAACTCATTTTCATATGCTTGTAACAAAGGTTCCTTAAAACGTTCAACAAGAGTTGACAACATAATATGAACTATGTTACACAAGATTTTTGCAATGAGAACATGATGTGAAAATTTGACCTACATATCTGAAATGCAATATTTTTTCCCAAAATTTTAACAAATCAAGCAAAATGACACCTTTCTTGCACATGCAATAACACTATTTCAGGATTTCAGAACAAACATCTGCACGAAAAAATAGAATAAAAGTACAGAGATAGAAATATGTGTAGAGTTTATCTAAGATTCCTATAAAAGATAGGGATGCCCAAGGGCATCTGATTCCTTGACAAGGGTTTAAAAAACTAAAAAAATTAAATTTTTATGTTGTTTAATGTTACTGTTTCTATTTGCAGATAGGCTTAATAGTGACTATTTTTCTAGAATTTCTTCAATTTAAGACAATGTAATTCAAATGCAAATGTGCAACAATAAAGGACAGTTTTGAATGAAATTTCTAGATCTTAATTAAATGCAACAATTGATAGAGTCTAAGATGCAAAATTCTGAAAATGATGATTTGATGCAAACTTGAAACAAAACAATACAATTTTTCACTTTTTAGGCTTAAATGAAAGATGTAATTCAAATGAAATGAACAATTTAACCAATTAATGAATGCAATTTGAATGTATATCTAATCTAAATAACTAAAACAAACCTTTATGCAACCTATGATGTAATATGTAATGCAAAATTTGTCTTTTATGCTTTATGATACAAAAATGAAGCCCTAAATGTACAATGCAACACAATGTAATGCAAATCTAGACCTAGGGTTTGAAATACTTCCAATTTCAAAAAATTTATAGTGTTGAGATGTCGAGTTCACCAAAATGAAACATAGAAAAAGGTGATCCTATATCCTAAATGCAAAGAACCTAGGACATAAGGGCCCTTTTTCCAAGTTTCATTAAAGATGTGGATCAAAATGTGAATAGATTGACTTTCAACCATGTAGGTAATCCAATCAGGCTTGAATCTACATCTAATTAAAGATTGAAATGGATTGGAAATGATTTGGAATTATTAACCTAATGTAACATGTTCATTTTTCTACTTAGTAATCTTTCTAAGTTTTACCCACAAGTGAATAGTTTATGCATATATCAATAAGAGCACTAAAATTTTCTTTCCAATTATAAATGCACCATTTGAAAAATAACCTTTCCAAACTTTTTTATTGAATATACAAAGAATCTTTTCAATAATAGAAGCATGATTTCATTTTACATAAATATATTCAAGATAGAATTTTAATTCATAATTTCCAGATAGATGGACACATGAATACATACATAGCTTAAACACTTGCTTACGTGAACTATAAATACAAATGGTCTAGAATGTCCTTCCAAATCCTAGCTGCCAATTGCATGAGGAGAAGAATTACTCAAGCACTTTTTCACCAACCATGGACTAACTATAGTCCCCCGCACATCTACCAAGCTTGGTAAGATGGCCCTCCCTTCGGCAAAGAGATTGGTTTGATAACCTCATCCTTCAAATAGCCTTACCAGAGCATAGTGAGGTGTCCTACATATCTAGAGCTTGCCATAAATTCAATCTCTATTTCTATGATATTCTCAGCCTAGTATATACTTGGATCACGATGAATTGACAGTGTAGGTAGTGGTTACATACACTACTTTGGCCAAAGATTCAACACCCAATACTTGGAGTGAGGGTCATCTATATTCACCACTACAATTGCTTGATTTTTATTTGACCATTAGTATTCTATTCTCGGTTATTCCCTTTCCTGTGGATTATCCTAACCCTAGGAATAACCTTCCTATTTTCTATTCTAAGGTTATTCCCTTTCCTGTGGATTATCCCAACCCCAGGAATAACCTTCCCATTAATTCATATTAAACTGACATTTCAAACAAGTATCTTAAAAAAACTCTATCTTATGCTATGCACTTAGAGTGTTGTCAAACTATGTATAGTACTAGTTCAATCTATGTATATTACGAATAGTATTTATATACATATAAAATACATCATTGTATACATATCTATAGAAGTAAATATCAAATTAAGGTGAGGTTTCACAAAAGAAGAAACAACCAAGTGATATGCAAGCTAATGGAGACACCTTCAGGAATCTACCAAAGCCACAAATATTTAGTATAAACAACTTACACGATCAACACAAATTCAACTTGATGATTTTTTTCTGAGGCACAATTTTTAGAGAACTTCTATAGGAACTCATATTAACACAATAAAAATTTAGATACACAACAAAGACTACACCCTAAAATTATAACAACATCAAACAAAAAGAAAAACTACTCTTAGATGGACATTGACGAAACATTATTTATTTAGTGTAGGACATAATCTTTCATTTACAAACAAACCTTGACCCTGCAAGGTCGATTTCCTATTCCTATAGTTCACTCAGCCTCCACGTCATTATTCCTTTCCTTACCAATATTCCTTTGTTGATATTATCATATTTTATTGACCTTCTCTAATTCCTCCATGTAAACCATTCCTCTGTTGTTTACTATGCAGTCGATCTTTCCTCCATTATGCGTTCTCTCTTCGTCTCTTTTACTCAACCTGTAACTCATCGGCCTGCGACCCTTTCTCCTCTTTGTCATTCTACCTCTCTCTTCATCTATTCCTTCCAACATCATCGACCTCCTTTCCCAATTGAGGCTTCTTCTTCCTCTACGTGGCCTCACCTATGTTCGGCCTCTCTTGCTACTCCCACACGGCCTCTGTTTTCCAATTTAGCCTTCCCTAAGCTTTGACCATTCTCACTTTTCTTGTCAACCTATGTTATCGGCCTCAATACATTGGCCTTGCCTCTTTCAATCACATAGCCACCTTGACCAACTCTAAACCTTTCATTTGATGTCCTTTAAAACTTTCATCTGCATTCAACCGATTTCCAACTTTTTCATCTTCATGACTATTCCCATCTCAACTACCTAGCTCTCAAGGCTCATCCAACCAATTTTGGTAACTACTCATTCCCAAATCATAACTTCCCCAATCGGGTCAATACTCCTTCATACTAGTAATCAACTACTTAATGTTCCCGTCACTAAGGCGACAGGAACTCCAACCATCTTGTATCCTGTCCTGCAACACATCAAAACCAACAGCTAACACAAAATTTGAAAATTTAGTCGATGGCCCTTCTTAGACTCCCCAAGGGACAAAAATCATGTGCTCCTACACATGTGGTGATTCTGCAAACTCACCTTTCCATTTTCTTCTACTTCTTCCATAATCTCTCTAGTCCATATGCCACCTCTTTCCAACATAGCTTCCTGCTACTATGCTCTACCTGTATGAAACCATCATCAATATCTATTAGCCTTTCCCAAGCTCTACTCACCCTTTCATCCTCGTACAACACACCAAAAACAAATGGATGGGAACTAAAAATTTCCATGTCTTTAAAGTCACTCTCCATATACCTTGGCATAACACTTTCATCAACATTTACACCCATGACCCTTTCCATTTCATCTCCATTCTCAACCTCTTCATCCTTCATCTCTACCAACCACACTTCCTCCATGGCTAATTGTTGCATTAAGAATTCATTTTCAGACTCATTATGCATACCCCAATACACATATTCCTTTATAAAACCTGTATTCTCTATTCCATCCTCTATCTCATCTACACACATCATCACCTTCTCACTTCCTACCACATCACCAAACATCCTTTCCAACCATACATCATCCAATTCAATCGGTTGTAATATTATTTCATTATCAACTTCACCATTTCCACCCCAACTCACAAAATATTTAACTAAATCTATCTCAATATCTGCAATAGTGCTTTGCTCCTTAACCGTAACATATTTGATGCTGCTCCATTTGTTTGTATGTTTCCAAGTTTTCTATTCCACTCCTCTTCAATTTTGCATACTATTGATGCCAAAAGTTGGCAAGGTAGCAACCCTTTTATGGGAAACTCAATTTATAGTCGACCTATTGTGTTAAACTAAATGACCTCCAGATTTTAAAGAAGTCAACTTCTATAATTTGGGGTTTGGAAAGGGAAAAAGGAAACATATATATAAAAATAAAATCTAACCTAAGGCAATGCACCAAAATGTAGATAATAGGTACAATAAATCATAGATCTAGGGGCCTGATCAACAATTTGCAATGTCCTAGAAAAGCATAAACTAAAGATTAAAGTATAAACAATTCATTCATTGACATAAAATAACTTTGCACACATATTTACTAACAAGAAGAGTCACATGACATGATCTAAGACAACAAACTTACATTCAATTTATAGAAGTTTTGCGAATGAATCATCCAACAATAGTAGCACAATCTAAAGTTAATCAATCAAATATCATAAGAACAACAAAAAGGTTGAATGATTGGCACATTTTGTGAGTATTTTGCAATAATTAAAAAACAATAACAAAAGACTAGTGTCTTTTCTTAATCTATGTTCTTTCTACAAAATCTTGGAACCCCTCCTCTAAAACCAAGAGGAGTATATATAGTCAAAATTCTCCCACTACCTTGGTGAGTAGTAATAGAAAATATTTGAGAATCATTGGCAATGATGCAAATCAAAGACTCCTCCCGGCTATTGCAACCAACAAGATTCCAACCAAAGTATTTGGTCGCTCCAAGTTCATGTGCATCCTCTGCAAATGATGGCAGTGGTCATGTAGACAAGTGTCATTACTTGCTAAAGTAGTTATGACAAACGGTAGGATTTCGTGGTCCTTGGCTTGCTCCATCCATCGTTTAAAGGAAACACCCACCAAATAGACATGTGGCAAAATCGTGCAACCTATGCTCATCTTTTTTTCCTCGTTGTTGAAATCCTGCACCAAGGAGACACATGTAACCTACCTCATCTTTAGTACTAACTATGGGGCCTACTAAAATATGTGAATATGGAGCCATGTGATGTGTAGACGGATCCCGACTCAAAAATGAAGGGAAGCGGCTTTCAATTGTGCACAGAGCGGACACGTGGCAACGCAACGATGTTTTTTGTAATGAGAAGGGAAGAGATCCTTTGGGGAGTGTAGAGAAAACACATGGCAGAGGCAACAACATTTATCAAAAAGGGCCGAATGACTTTTAATGCAATGTGTGGGTTGATACTTCAACAAAATAAAGCTTGAAGGGAGCTTAATGAATATTTATTTACACATACTTTTTTTATAAGTCATCTTCTTTATCATTAATTGTTTCTCCTTTTCCCATGTTATTTTATGGAAGATCTTCCTCTTCATTCTCTTATTTGTCTTCTCCCCCTTTATCACGGCTACTCTATCATTAAATCCTTTATTTTTTGCTACTCCCTTATCCAAATCTACACTTTCATGCTTTGCAACATGTGCTACTACTATCCTCTTTTGATGTACAACTCTCTTATCCAATTTCTCCTCCTTCCTATCACAATTTTATTTATTCACCTTGTATTTTCCAATCTACCTTTGTCAACCTTCTCTAATCTTCTAATTTTTACTCCTCATTTCTTTCTCATCCACAAGCCTCCACATGTCTTCCTCATATTTATAAAATTTATTCAAAGCCTCATTAACATCACCCTCAAAATTACATTGCTTACCCAATACCTTTTTCCACTTTATCCCACCTTTTCCTTCAACAAAATCATCCAAAGTTTTAAAAGCATCATTAATTAACTCAACTTGTTTATCTTTTTTTATCACATGGGGAATCTTCTAACTTCTACCAAACAGGTTACTCTACATGCTCTTTACCAACATCCTTCTTTTCAATCTCCACTTTTATATTTTTCTCAGTATCATTTATTGCAACACCACTTGCATTTTCTACACCACTCTTTTCCTTCCATACTTTGCTCGCACAAACCTGGCCCGATCTCTTTCCATTGCTACATTAGTCCTCTTGTCCACTGTTCTAAAGTATCTTCTCTAGTCCTCCTTGCTTTCCAACTTCCCCTAAAATTTGGCATCCACTTACTCCTTTGCACATCTTGCATCCTTTGTGCCTACTTGTTAGCATGATCAAAAGCATCTAACTCTTTGTACTTTGACTGTTTCCCCTCACTAATCTTTTTCCTTTGCCAACATGGAACTATATACCCATGATCAATCACTTTCTCTTTCTTTTTATTAACTTGTTGATTTAGATTCTTCTTCATATTAACATCAATCAAAAGCAACATTTTCCTTTTCATTTTCATAACTAAATTCAACATGACCAATTTCTTTTATGTGTTGTCCCACATTGCATCCATTAGTGACTTCTTTTCCTTCCAACTTTTCCTCCAAGTAAGCTTCTTGTCTTGTATCTACAACTTCTTCCAAGGCTTTGTGTAACTCAATGGGCTTTTCTTCATCTCCATCATCACGTTGGGAATCCTTAGCAACCAAATCATTTGCATTCTCAGGTACTCTACAATGCACCTATGCTACAAACTTTTCTTGACACACTGTTGCAACTAGTCTCCTCTCATCTTCAACTCTTTCATTGGGTGCTATCCTTGCCCCATCTCTCATCATCTTCAAGGTCTCATTCTTGACCTTTCCTAATACATTCTTCATACCTGCATACACATCTACAAACAAAACATTAGCAAATAATATAAGAGACCACAATGTCTCCAACAGTGCCTTCTCCATGGGCACTTCCCTCTTTCCCTTAATCTCTTCTTCTTATACTTCTTTTGTGCCCCATCTCTTAATTTTTCCCATGTTCTCCTCAATGAGAACTTCTTCGACCTCTTCTAGTCCATGCTGCTCTATAGGAAACTCCTTGTTGTCCCAATCTTTCTGGAACCCTCTTGTCCTCTTATCTTTTTCCCTTAAGGCCTCTACACTCTGGCTTTTCCTCTTCTATACAATCTCCTTCATAGGCCACTTTTCTTTTCTTTTCATTGGCCATAACAAAATATAATCTTGGTTTCCTTCATCTGGCCATTGTCTATATCTTTCCAAATCTCTCCTTAATGTTGTGAACTCTTTCTCAAATTCTGCATCTTTCATCTTCTTGTTTTCTTTCTTCTTGTCCCTCTTCGGGAGACTCTCTTTCCCAATTTGCATTGACATATTTCAATCCTTTTCCTAACTTCAAAACCTGTCAATATTTGCACAACACACAACCCTTCAGGAATCTACGATCAACAAATTATCAAATCAATCACATGCTTCCATTGCCCAGATCCTTTAGCATCCATCAATCTGCAATATACACATTTTTCCAACATTCACGAATACTCAATTAGAAATATCCTTCAACAATCGAGAAAATCTTAGTGTCCCCTACCCAAATATTTTGGGTTCTAAACTTTATGCAACATGCACACACTCCTTCTGCTACCCATAAGTTCTAGCTAAGTTGCCTCACTTCGTCAATCTACTCAGCGTGCATAACCTTTTATGCTCTAATACCAATTGATGGAGACACCCTCAGAAATCTACCAAAGCCACAAACATTCAATATAAACAACTCACATGATCAACACAGATTCAACTTGATGATTCTTTTCCAAGGCACAATTTTTAGAGAACAACTTCTACAGGAACTCATATTAACACAACAAACATTTCGATACACAACAAAGACTACACCCTGAAATTGTAACAACATCAAATAGAAAGCAAAACTACTCTTAGATGGACATTGACGAAACCTTATTTATTTAGTGTAGGACATAATCTCATTCATTTACAAATAAACCTTGACCCTATAGGGTCAATTTCCTATTCTTGTAGTTCACTTAGCCTCCACACCACTATTCCTTGCCTTACCAATATTCCTTTGTCAATCTTCTCATCTTCTATCAACCTTCTCTAATTCCTCCATGTAGACCATTCCTCTCCCATTCACTACATAGTTACTCTTTCCTCCATTATGCGTTCTCTCTTTGTCTCTTTTTCTCAACCTGTAACTCATCAGATTGCAACCCTTTCCCCTCTCTGTCGTTTCGCCTCTCTCTTCATCTCTTCCTTCCAACATCG
This sequence comes from Sequoia sempervirens, assembly GCA_007258455.2. Lineage (NCBI taxonomy): Eukaryota > Viridiplantae > Streptophyta > Pinopsida > Cupressales > Cupressaceae > Sequoia > Sequoia sempervirens. Next base: position 27,904,348 of record VDFB02056351.1, read on the forward strand.
TTGACCTCCTTTCCCAATCAAGGATTCTTCCTCCTCTATGCGGCCTCACCTACATTTGGCCTCTCTTGCTACTCTCCCACACAACCTCCATTTTCCAAATTGGCCTTCCACAAGCTTCAACCTTTCTCACTTTTCTTGTCAACCTCTATTATTAGCCTCAATAAATTGGCCTTCCACCTCTTTCAATCACATAGCCACCCTGGCCAACCTCTAAACCTTTCATTCAATGTCCTTTAAAACTTTCATCTGCATTCAACCGATTTCCAACTATTTCATCTTAATGATCGTTCAACTTCTCCAACCAACTATTTGAATTCCCATCTCAACTGCCTAGCTCCCGAGGATCGTCCAACCAATTTGGGTAACTACTCATTCCCAAACCTTAACTTTCCAAATCAAGTCGATACTCCTTCATACTAATAATCAACTACTTAATGTTCCTATCACTAGGGCAATAGCAACTCCAATCGTCTTGTATCTTGTCCTCCAACACATCAAAACTAACAACTAACACAAAATCTAAAAATTTAGTCGATTCCCATGCATCGCAAGCATATCCAAGCATCTCACACAAGTAAATGACAATATTTCAACATGACAATATAATAAACAATCTATTCCAACATAATAACAAAGGAATATAAATTAGCATGCCTATTTAAAGCTCCAACTGGTTATTCCTTTCTCCTAGCTTAATGACTTTAGCTTGCTTGCAGCTTCCTCCAAGAACAACCTCCAAAATCCTCTTCTAGCCTCTCACTAGTTCTATCCACAAAACCAATGTGAAAAAAAAAACAACTATCAACCTCACAAACTCTCAACTCACTTTTCACATAAATTGCAACAAAATAACCCAAAGAAATTAGATTGACAAGTGACACATTTGGTAGAATAAGCACCTCTATTTATACTAATTTGTGAGCAACAAAAGGCTACGTACAAGTTAGTATTTCTACCACCTTTTTGTCCCCATTCAATTAATCACCAAGCTAACTCATAGGTTTACAACACATAATGATCCTCTCCATCTAAATGGCTAAGTTGACTTGATAAAAGGGATAACATGCTCAAAATAGGTTTCCTAATTCAAATTCCTTTACAAAATGCTACCAAGTTTGCACTTGAATGAGTCTCTATTCTATTTGCAAGATTGTGTGTATTTTTAATACCTCTTAAGCATTCCAAACACTCGCTAATATGGCACCACCTTCATATATTGGCACCCAAGTTTATAGCGCAAGTTTTGACTAGTGGGTGTTGCCATAATAATGGGTTACACATTCTGGGACATCTTGATTTTTTTGGAAATCATATATTTTTAAAAAATGTAATGATTTAACCATTGAAAGGTTCCATTTAAAAGATTTTAATTGAAGAGGGATTGATCAAACCCCCTTAGATCAAAACCCCTTGGATAGAACCTCGCTAGTTTTAAACCATACCTATAATGGAGTCTCCTCTACAGCTATCAAAATGCTGATAAAAAAACACTTCTGATTTACCTTTTGTAGGATCAAATGAATTCATTTAAAATTTATGTTTTGTAGGTATGTATTCCTTATTATAAGCTTCCCAAAAAGTATAATTTTAAATATATTTGATTTTATTATTCTATTTATTTTTTATTTCTTGTGAATGTAGGTTTTCACTGAAAATCAAGCTCTTTGTTCTACACATGTGGAAAAATAGTAGATTACCAAAAAAAAATAAAAAAGAGAATTTTGATACATACAAAAAAATTTATTTGTTATACAATAAACCTATGTCTAAATTGTAATTGGTTTGACTTCAAAACTTAATTAAGAAAAAAATTCAATAAAACACTATGAAACCAAATGAAGGAGCTTGATATCATAGTTACAAATCTAAATTCAAAAAAAAAAAGAATTTTATCCTTCATAGAAAAAGTTGTGTTATGCAGTAAACATCACTCTTTAAAAATGGTGTTTATTGTTAAAAACTAGTTATCAAAGGAGATGGAAAAAGAAATGCAATTTGATTCCATTTTTTTTTTAAATATATATTTAGAATCTATAGACAAAACATCACAAATCACTAGTTTGCATCATCTTAAAATTCCTCATGGTTTAGTAGCTATAGGTGTCTGAAAGTGAAGATTTAGTTAAAAAAGTTTAGTTCAATATCAAGTTTGGCCAAAAACTGTAACCCACTATTGTGGGATTACCCTGGTTCTTATGGCTTTTAAAACAGTTTTCACTTCCCTTAAAATGTTTACACAACAGTGTATATCTCATACGTGCTTCATTCATTGTTTTGACTTGGTCACACATACTTTATTTGTTGGTTTATATTCCTTTAAAGGTTGTGGTTACTCATAACTTATGCACTTAATTCTATCATGTGCGACAAATAATAATAGCGCTAGTTTATGCACTTTAAATATTATCACAATAACTTTTATTCATGTATATATATGTATATACAATATATAAATATAAAGAATGATATTACAAAATGACAACCTTGAACACCTAATTTGATATGCAATTTTGTTCATTTTTCAAATGCAAATGGATGCCATGTAAATGATATGCAAGGTGATTTTTTTTTATGTTTTTCATATTTAAAGAATGCAAAATATGCAATCCAAAAACCCTTCAATGAGACCTAATTTAATGCAAAGAGATGCAAATGAATGCAAGATCTAAATCTAGGATGAAAGAGGACTTCAAAAATTAGAAAATGCAATGATCAAACTTAGGTTCACCAAAATGAAACAAAGAAAAATATCTTTGTGTGGTGGTGGGTACAAAGGACCTATTTTCCTTATTTCATTCAAAATGTAGGCTACAAAGCACAAATGAAGAACAATAAGCAAATCTAATTGAAACATCAAACAAAAGGAAAATCTGTTAAGGGGAAAACAATGTGTACCTTTCACCAAAAGCCACCTTTTGAAGCTCACTAAGGGCTCATTCACCCTATGGTGAATGGGTCCTAGCTAGGGTTTCTAGAAAATGCTTTTTGGGTTCTTTTTTGTTGTGTATGCACTCCTAGATTCCAAGTGTTCATTGTTGGACAACCAAAAATAAATTTTGTAGAGTCTTCATGATTTGATAACTTTTCTCACAACTTTGACCACTTTGGAACTTTCTTCAAATTTTCTCTTCAAATGATATTCAACCTAAAATCTGCAATCACACATCAAAGAGAGAAAAAAATGTTGTTTGTTAGGGAATGGGGGTTTTCCTTGGTCAAACCTCATTTGGTAATTAAACTTTGAAATTAAATAGAAAAGCATGAAAGAATTATGAATGAACAACAATATATAACAACTAACCAAACCTTATTTGAAACCTTGAAGTACAAATCTACAAACTAGCATGGAATGGCCTCAATGAATGTAGATCTTGATCATGAAACTTGATTAGAGATAATTCCTTTTATAGGTTTGCACAGATCTTGAACACTACATCAACATATTAGCTCAAACAACATGCATGATGAAAAAAATATTTGACACGATGAAAGGAATCTTGATTGTTGCAATAATATTCAATAAATATGCCCTTGAATGCCTTATAAATGCTCTTGAATTGCTCTTTATCTCATAAAATTTTCTCTAGGATTTGAACACTTGAAGATCTAGTTGCTCTCTTGAAATTATAGGTGAAACTAAGTGAAATAACCTTGTATTTATATGTATCTTAACATTAATTCCCAAAATTTAAATATCACAAGTCAACATTAATTTATGGATTTGAAATCAATAAAATAACATCAAAAACATAGTTTGAAGTGGGGTCCTAGGTCTAAGTGAAGACCCATTCGCCATATGGAAAATGGGTCCTAGGTCACTTACCTAGGACACACATCGGTCAATGTTAAACGTTATATAAAAATAGGGTCCTATATCTAAGTGAGGACCCATTCACCATAGGGTGAATGGGTTTTGGGTCACTTACCTAGGACACACATCTTCCAAAGTTAAGTGTTGTGAAATGGCATTTATGAATGTCGGGTTTTATCCCTCAAAATTTGCATTTAATTAGGCTTGGATTTGAATTTAAGGGGTCAATTAAGTAAAATTAACTTCAATAAATTGATAAAGCCCTAGATTAATGTGAAAGTGTAAAGGTACACCTTAAAACACCAAAAAAAACTCACCATTAAGTCCATTTAATTTAAAAGGACCCTAAATTTAATGATAATATGAAAGACATATTACGACACTAAATTAAGGCATAATTAAGCCCATTTATTTATTATTTATTCCCAAATTAAGTGTAAAAAAGGTATACTTTTTCCTACACTACATTTTGCCCCCACTTTAGTGAGAGGATGACCCCATGTCAAACTCACACTAAAGTAGACATTCAAGACACTTATGTATGCAACAATAAAAAATATACACAATCATACAATCTAAAAGATCGGGAAGATCAAGCCTAGACTATCCAATGTGATGTGGAACACATCTAAGCTTTTGGTTTGCACTCACTCCAAGGTAGCAAAACTTTAGGATATCCACTAGGTGAGTCTTCCAATAAAGTGGCTTAGTGAGAAATTCATGCCAAGTCTATAGGCTCTCATTGTACAATGAGAAAGTCATGCCTCTATGTCAGCTCTCATCGTAATAAACATACCAAAGCTATCCTTTTTATAACTTCAATAAGGTGCCACCAGGCAAGGATCCACAAGCAAGAAAGGTGTGTTATGCTAGGTGTATTTGAATTTAGGGTTCAAGCTTCACAAGGTTAGCAAGTTGTGTTATGCTAAACACTTATGAACATTATATATAGGTTTTTGTTCAAAGGGGTCTTGCTTAGTTCATGTAAGGTCTTCTTCTTGGGGAACATCGTGTCTAATGTATCCAAGAGAGGACAAATCAAGAGTAAAAGATTCACAACTTAGGGAATGCAATGTGTCACGTCACCACTAAGAGGAAATTTGTATGCTAAGAAATGTCACACTCTTGGAGGACATCAAACCTAATGACACCACCAAAAAAAGGAAACATCACAAAAATGAAAATCACACCATGAAACATGAGAAGTGTCAAAATATGTCATTGATTTATGCCCCAACTTTAAAGTGGTTGCTAACACCATTAATGTGAACAATTGCTTTAAAGTAGCCAATGTTTAATCCTAAGACATGGGAGCTTCCTCGAAAATCCCTATGCCAAGTCATATGTTTCCGAAATAAAGGTACACTATGAAAAAGGAGAGAGGGGTTGCCCCCAAAAATACATAAGGGATCTATGGATTTGGGGTCAGTATATCTTTGCTAGAATGTATTATAGAGCTTAGAAATGTCAACATTCCCCAAATACTCATAGAATTGGAAGAATGACACAAAGAGAGCGAAAAAAAAGAATTTTTTTTGGGTCAACATGGAAGAGACCTAAATGTCTTGATTCCTTGCATCATCCCCAAAAAGAAAACACAAGACAAAAGAAAAGATAAATGTTTATGACATAGAGAAGAATGTAGATACAAGTAGAGGAATTTACAAAAGAGAGAGAGATACATCAAACAGAACAATACAAGGGATCACATTATGCACATGCAATCACATAAAGAAACATGAAAAAGAAAATAAAGCAAGATACTAGCAAGGCACATGCGAGTCAACCTATAGCAAGTTGTCTGCATCCTAATCTTGATTAGTATATATGGAAGGAAAACAACTAGCCAAGGGGACAATGTCAAGTGTTGAACTAAGACACACACCAAGTTCAACACTCTTATCATCATTTAAGTTCATGGAAGATGAGAACAATGATTTCAACTCATTATGCACTTGTTCATAAATCTTTGCAATATCAATATGATCATCTAAATTAATCACAACAAGAGGTCAAATGATAATGTCTCTAGAAGGTTCTTGTTTACGTTGCGATGAAGGAATAAAGTCATCATGCATTGCTTTAGGAAATTTCAGATTTTTATTTTCTATGTTGTTCTTTCCTTCTTTAATTTGTAGCATACAAGCAATAGCACAACATCTATGCCTACACTCTCTAGCGTTTCGATTTCGTTTCAATCTATTGTCAATTTGTGATTATGTAGGAGCAGATTTGTCAACCATAGATTTCTTTTCATCCCTTAGGGGAGGAACATAAGGAACCATAGGAGGTTGTTCAACCACTTTCTCTTTATTTTTGTAAACTTGTTTGACTTTAGGACTTTAGGAGGCAGAATGGGATTGCTTTGATTGTCTCAAGGTCTCTTATAGGAAATGGTAGGAGGATTTGTAATAGGTTGCTCTTGGATATTTGGAAGGGCTTTTGGTTCAATCATGGGTTGAGGCATATTTCTAAGGGATAATTTTTCTATGGGCTTCACCTTAAACTTTTGATATGCTTTGGAAAAATAAGTCTTCACGAGGTCTAATAGGTTCAATAGGCTCGGGCCAAAAGAAATCCAATGAAAAGTTCCCATAGGAAGACACAGGATTAAAGCCACTATGATGTACAATAAATATTTTATTTCCAAAGGGAAACTTCAAACATTTATACACAAATGATGAGATGGAATTCATGGAGTGAAGGCATGGATAGCCTAAATTCCCACAAAATTGGTCCAATGATGGGATGATGGTGAGTGAGACATTTAATGTTTTTAGTCTAACTTTTAGAGGGAGATCTATCAAGCCAATCGTAGGGCAAGCAAAACCATTATGTGTTTTGATCCATGCTTTTGGTATTTCATATGTATCTTGATAGAGTTCATGCACAAATAGGAATTCTTCAGTAATCACATTCTCTACACATATGAGATCAATTAATATCCCATTAGTAGGCTTGACATCGATTCTTCCAACTATGTAACGAGGACCATCGGGTGCATGTTTGATTATGTCATTTTGTGAGAAAGTAATATCAAGTGGCATTTTGGTTTGGCTCATATGAGGTGTAGCCTCAATAAAGTTGATTGATACATGTATGTTATCATTCTCTTTATTTTTAAAGTTCTCGTGAAGGAAGCAACCAAAGCTATTGAAAATTTGTATTTTGTGTTCAGTTTTAAGCATTTTCCGTAGATTTTGTAAAGTAGGAATGATACTAATGTCCATGCTTTTAGTAAGCACAAGGTCTTGTAACTTTTATAGGCCTTCATCTATTCTTCTTATGTTTTATTGTGGGACATGAACAACATTATGCACATTGGTTGTGGGCAAGGAAGTCATTGAAAATGAGGTATGCATGTTATGATCCATAAGGGGGTTGACTATCAACACTATTAGAAAGAGAGTTAGAAAACCCAAGATCAGCAGCGAATGGTATATTGCGGGATGACATGAGTCTCAAACTACATCTCACAATAGTATTGCTAATAGGACACCAAGTTGTAAAGCTCATACAAGCTCTACAAACTCAATGCCAACCCAAAATGGAAAAAGTGCAACATAATAACCTATAATACAATATGTAAATGTGATTTTCAAATTCTAAACAAGGTAATTTTCTAATTACACTATACAAAAATCTGAAATGAAGTCTTGTAAATGCAAATTTGGAATCACACAATTCACTTAATTTATCAAATTAGTGAAACAAAAATTTTGCAAACAGTAATAGAAATCTTAAAACAAAAAACAAAAAATGGAGAAATTAATGTTTTTATACCCAAAAAATTAGAATGTGACCCTGATCAAGGACTCATTCGCCCTAGGGCGAATGGGTCCTAGGTGAGGGTTTTCAAACAATTTTTGTGGATTTTTGAGTGATTTACAGTGGTTTCCATATTTTAGTTTGATACAAAAAGTTTCAGTTTCATTTTTTTGTGAATTTAATGTGGAATGCAAGTGCAAAATGTGTTAAAATGACAACCTAGAACACCTGATTTGATATGCAATTTTGTTCCAATTTTCAAATGAAAATGAATGCTATGTAAATGATATGCAAGGTGACTGATTTTTTTGTCTTTTTCAGATTCAAAGAATGCAAAATATGCAATTCTAAAATCCTTAAATGAAATGCAAAGACAAGACACCCTAAATGAGACCTAATTCAATGAAAAGAGATGCAAATGAATGCAAGATCTAAATCCAGGATGAAAGAGGACTTCTAAAATTATAAAATGCAATGATCAAACTTAGGTTCACCAAAATGAAACAAAGAAAAATATGTTTGTGTGGTGGTGGGTACAAAGAACCTATTTTCCTTACTTCATTCAAAATGTAGGCTACAAAGTGCAAATGAAGAACAATAATCAAATCTGACTGAAACAACAAACAAAAGGAAAATTTGGAAAGGGGAAAATAATGTGTACCTTTCACCAAAAATCACCTTTTGAAGCTCACTAAGGACTCATTCTCCATATGGTGAATGGGTCCTAGCTAGGGTTTTTGCAAAATGATTTATGGGTTCTCTTATGTTGTGTCTACACTCCTAGATTCCAGGTGTTCACTATCGGACAATCAAAAATAAATTTTGTAGAGGAGTTTCTATGATTTGACAACTTTTCTTGCAACTTAGACAACTTTGCAACTTTCTTTAATTATTCTCTTCAAATGATATTCAACCTAAAATCTGCAATCACACATCAAAGAGAGAAAAAGATGTTGTTTGTTAGGGAATGGGGGTTTGCCTTGGTCAAACCTCATTTTGGTAATTAAACTTTGAAATGAAATAGAAAAGCATGAAAAAATGATGAATGAAAAATAATATGTAACAACTCGCCAAACCTTATTTGAAACCTTGAAGTACAAATCTACAAACTAGCATGAAGTGGCCTCAATGAATGTGGATCTTGATCATGAAACTTGATTAGAGATAAATCCTTTTATATGATTGCATAGATCTTGAATACTACATCCCCATATTAGCTCAAACAACATGCATGATGCAAGAAACCTTTGACATGATGAAAGGAATCTTGATTGTTACAATAATCTTCAATAAATTTTCCCTTGAATGCCTTAGAAATGCTCTTGAATTGCTCTTGACCTCATAAAATTTTCTCTAGGATTTGAACACTTGAAGATCTAGATGCTCTCTTGAAATTCTAGGTGAAACGAAGTGAAATAACCTTGTATTTATATGTATCTTAACATTAATTCCTAAAATTCAAATATCACAAGTCGACATTGAATTATGGATTTGAAATCATTAAAATACCGCAAAAAACATATTTTAAAGGGGGGTCCTTGATCTAAGTGAGGACCCATTTTCCATAAGGTGAATGGGTCCTAGGTTACTTACCTAGGACGCACATTGGTCAATGTTAAAAATTATGTAAAAATAGGGTCCTAGATCTAAGTGAGGACCCATTCACCTTTTGGAAAATGGGTTTTAGGTCACTTAACTAGGACACACATCTTCCAAAGTTAAGTTTTGTGAAATGGCATTTATGAATGTTGGTTTTTTATCCCTCAAAATTTGCATTTAATTAGGCTTGGATTTGAATTAAAGGGTACAATTAAGGAAAATTAACCTCAATCAATTAATAAAGCCCTAGATTAATGTGAAAGTGTAAAGGTACACCTTACAATACCAAAAACAAGGCACGATTAAGTCCATTTAATTTAAAAGGGCCCTAAAATTAATGTGAATATGAAAGACATTACAACATTAAATTAGTGCATAATTGAGGTCATTTATTTATTAATTATTCCCAAAATATGTTTGAATAAGGGATACTTTTTCCTACACAACATTACCAAACAAGCTAATAGTAAATAGGTAATAACACACAGGGTGTAACACCTAATTAAGCTATATGCCCTAATATGTAAATTGCAAGATCCCGACAACTGACAGACTGAAACAGTAATTTGCAGGTGGATCTAAGAAGTGCAGAGTGATATGTATCAACCCAGAAAAGCTTGTTTTAGCCACTATAGAAGGACATAGTCACCAAGGAGCATCTGAGTTCTTGTAGGGGTGTCCTACTCAATTTTTGAGGTTGGTGACAGATCTTAGACTTCTATTTCCACTTGCAAATTTGTTAGAGCACTATCGAATAATTTTGTATGTGAGTTTTCATGATTTGACAAGATGTAGGACAACAAATGCAACAATGCAACAATGCAAAATGGATCTGTAAGATTCCTTCAATCCTCTTGAACTTGATATCTGCACATTCACAAAGAGAGGAAATGATGGGCCATTTTAGGGGCTTGCCTCATTCAAACCCCATGTAAGTGTTTCCACTTCCACAATGCCAATATATCAATGATAAAAATGATAATTTAAAGGAAGGAATGATGAAATCACAAAGTGTTGCAACTCACCACCCTTCAATGGCTTCCTTAAAGAACTAAAGTCATACACATCACCTCAAGGAATTGGATCTTGCTTGATTGAATTCTTGAATGTTTTAGAGACCTACAACAAGGTTTAACCTTCAAAAAATAATGATAAATTGATCTAACATGAACTCACATACGCTTTGACATGATGCTTGGATCTTGAATTGCTGCAATAAAGCTCTAAAAATGCTACTCTTGACAATAATTCTTGCTCATAAATTCTCCTAATTTCCTTCTAGTTTCAAATAGTTAAATGACTAGGCATTTATAGGAATTTATTCAATTTCTTGAAAATTAGATCTCGAAAGCTGACACTAGAAATTTGAAATTTGAATGTTAAAATGTCACCAACAACATGCCCAAAAATGCGTCTTGGCTAAGAAGGGGGGCACATATGCCCAAGGGTGTATGGCTCCTGGCCCAAACTTCTAGGAAATTGAATGTTAGGGGCAACACATGAACTTGGTGCATTTATTCAATGCTTGTAATCTATTGAAAAGTGTTACAAATGGGCTCCAAAATACATAATTTTAGGAGATTAGGGGGTCAATTAGGCTCAATAATTTAGGGAGGCCAAAATGTTACACCCCATTGTGTTATTACTCATTTACTATTACTTTTATGAGTTAAAATGGTTTAATACTTGATTTTTTTTTTGTGTGTGTGCATATATATATATTGATGGAAAATATGATGAATGAATGTGCAATTCAACGTGAATGTTTTCAATGATTTGATAATGCAATGATGTAAGATGCATATGAATGTAATGTTATTGGCTAACTACTATTGTGATGCACTGAGTTGGATGCAAGAAAATGATCAAGCCTCTGGAAGAGAGGGAGAGTATCACTCAAGAGAAGAACTTGGTTTGGAAACCCTTATTGAGCCTATTTTGAGCTATCACACACTCACATCCTAGTTTGGTCAAGTTGAGTCAAGTTAGTTGGGAAATGGTAAGTAACCTTTAGTCATTGAATGAGAATTTTTTGTAATGGTTTTGGTTTTAGTCTTTGATTGTTTCTTAATATGGATTATGTGACTAAATCTTAGTGTTAAGTGCAAGTTCTCCTTTGTATGTTTATATTCATATATTGATTGATGAGTACATACATAAGAATGTATATATGTATATATGTACATGTTTAGGATAACTCGTACATGTGAATATATACATGCATTTGTATACATAGGTAGACATATTTATGCATACTCATGTATGGATATGTACCATATGCATGAGAATATTGATTGTATGTGAATATATTAAATACATATATATTAATATATGTATATATATAAATAATCATTAGTATATTAATATATATGCATAATATAATAATGAAAGTTATATATATATATATATTGATGTATATTTAAAAGTATTTTGAAATGTTTTAAAGTAAACTTGGGCGCATATATAGCACAGGCTATATTATAGAGATTGGCTTATATAAAAGCCAACAAAATAATAATAATATGAAGCACGTATATAATGCACATATGTGAAAGAATAAAGGTAACACATAGTTTGTAATATATTGCTAAGTGAATGCAAATAAAAGAAATATGAAAAGTGCATAAGCAAGTGCTACAGTGAATAATGAAATATGTTAAAAGTTGTTGCAAAATAATAACCGCACACATGTTGATGTGGAAAGTGCAAGCACCACAATAGGTGGAAGAAAACAAATAGAAGTATGTGAAACCAACATATAACTTAAAATGAGCATTGATACTTTGTCAAAACAGAGCTAGTTGATGCTTATGAAGGTAGTTGACTTGCTTTGCAAATAGGAAACTTGTAGTTGAACATTTTTTTGATTGAATAAGTAAAAAGAGTCAATGTTGTCACTTGAAAAAGGTGACTCATCCATTTTAGATAAGTTGGAAATAATGGGACTGCTTATGTGTTTGCAAGTTGAGTGTTTTAGTGGCCACATTTCATTTTTGTTGGTTGATTCAATTCATTTGGAGGAGGAATTAGTCTTACTATTGAGTGGTGGCAGGAAGAAGAGAAAAGGTGTTGGATTTAGGAGCTTGTTTGTAGCATTGAGTTTCTCAGTTTTTGGTATAAATAGGGGAAACCTCTCCACCTTTAGTTTACTCAATCTAATTTCTTCTTATTCATTCATAATTTTGTTGTAGTTTTTTGTGCAAGTGAATTGTTGAGTGCTTTAGTGAGAAAGAGAGTTTGCTTTGTGAATTTGAATTGGTTGAGAATTTTTGTGAGAACCTAGTATTGGTCAAAGGTTGAGCTCAGAAGGAGCATCAAGCGTGATTGTGGGATTTAATTTTAGGAAGCAGCATAATCTTTTGGAGCTATTATTCTAGGCATGTTGATTTTATTGTTCTATTCTTTTTATGTTGAAATTGTATTTGTTTATGAATGCAAGTGATTGGAAAAAGATGATTTATATGCTTGTTGAGCTTGCTTAAATGAATTTAAGTTATTTCTTATTTTGGTCGAGCTTTCTTTACTTTGGTGGAATCTTGTTTGATGAAACCCTAATGAATGATATATATGTAAATAATCTTTATGATGGAATTGTGTGAATATGATCACTATTTGATCTATATCTAGGTTGTCATAAACCATATGTATGATTACATAGACTATTAAATGTGGGAAATAATGCTATCTTGAATTACCTTGTTTAAGATGTCAATTTTGAGCATGAGTGGTTAACTTAGTTGTTCATGGGGTTAGGAAAATTTGTGGATGGGAGTAACCTAGTTGGTCACTTTGTTATGTCATTACCTTTAGCATTGAATGTATGTTATGATTGAAAAGAGTATGAATGGTCAAATAAAAAATTTAGCTAAGGGGTGGGTGACCATATGAATTTTCTTCTAAGAAAATGATTATATCAAACTTTGGCTAGAGTAGTGTTAGTAGCCACTATTTACATTGTTGGTTTATTGTGAGCTAGGTTTGCATACTAGGCAAGGAATGCCATACATGTAAATTGTAGCCAATGTATGGTAGCTCTAGTTATGTAGGACACAATACCATGCTCAAGGAGGATAAAATTATGAGGTTACCAAGCCAATCTCTTCGTTGAAGGGTAGGGCCATCTTACCAGTAAGGTATATGTGCAAGGGGACGTAGTAAGTCTGTGGTTGACAAAAAAACACTTGAGTGATGTTGTCCCTCATACAATTAGTGGCTAAAATTTGAGGATGTATGCTAGCAAGGACATCCAAACCATTTGTATCTATATTTCATTAAAACTCTTGGAAGCCATGTATGTATTCATGTATCTCTTTTCTTATTGAGAAATTGTAAATGGGAAAATGTTATCATTGAAATGGAATTATGAAATATGAAACATTACTTGGGATTTTGTACTGTTTCTTTTGAAAATGTAATGGAAGTTTGAAATGGGATTATTTCAAATGCGCATCTTATTATTGAAATTGAAAAGAAATTTTTTATTGCTATAATTTGCAAGCATAAATATTATTCACATGTGGGTTAAAACATAGGTAAATTCTTTGGGTTAAACATTGGGCATGTTACACAAAACATAGTGTGAAAATGTTAAGGGTGACAATTTTTGACACTACAGGTTTATAAGAAAAAAAATCACACCTCACTATGCATTAAGACATGTCCCAAGATAAAAACCAATTGATGACAAGGTGCTTCACTATTCCCAATGTAACTCAAATTATTGACCTTTTATTATGACCTCCTTATTTTATAGTCTACATAATATCCCATGTCTACAGGTATCACCCTTCATATTTTTCTTAGGGATCTACTATAAAATTTTGGAGCTCATTTTCTCATATTTTGAGAGGTTTTCTAGGGTTTTAATGATCAACCATTAGTTTTTTTGGTTCATCAAGATATTTAATTTAAAAGATGTTAAAAACTAGAGGTCTAGATCAAAATTTACACTCTTTGGAAAGTGTTTGGAGAAAACAACATTAAGCATAAGATTACAAGTGAATAGAAAACTAATCCTTATAATATTAAGGTATGCATTGATGTGAATGTGCCTAAGCCAATTGATTTATATTTATCATGAGGAATATTGATTTTAATTGTGTAATATCATTGTTCTTAACCTAAATAGTTATATTAAATCTATAAGCAATTGATTGATATTGAATAGTGTTGATTAAATAACATTGGTAACCTTAATCTATAGGTTGGTATAAGAAATTCAACAAATATCAACCCATAATGGATTAACATTGATGCTAATTATATCATGAGCTAAAATTATCTCAGTCTAAAGGATTCGGGAAGGTTTGGAATGAGGGTGACTCTTTAAATGTTATTAACAACCTAAAGAAATCTACCCCCCTTATGGATGGTTGAACCTTTCATTTTGGATGTTGTGGAAATCTTGAAATCCTTTGAACAATGCTACATCTCCCATATTTTGAGAGAGGGTAATTGTCTGGCTGATGTTTTTGCTAATATTGGGGTTAATGATCATATGTTATGGGAAGGGAATGACCCCCTCCCCATCGAATCCCTTACTAGTTTAAATCATGATATTCAAACATTTGAAGGAGGGGACTCTCTTCATCATTAGATTATTTCACATGAGCTTGTTTACGTGGTAGCTTGTATCTTGGGATGATCTATATTTAGATTTTTCCTTGTGTTTTGTTGATTTGACAATCATCCCTAAGGGGTGACTTTGTAGATTAATAATTTCCCTCTTCCACTTTACCTCTCCCACATGGATTGTGGGTGGCTCTAAGGCTATTTTCTTGATGCTTCTTCTTATTGTTTGTAATTTTTTCAAGCTTCTATTGTTTATGGTGGCTCTGATCATGGGTGTTGACTGAAATAGAGTTAAACCTATCTTTTGTGGCACCTCGAAGACCAATGCGAAAGTTTGGGAAAGGTTGTAGTTGGGGGCGTTACACCTTACATGGAGAGACTCCATAGGCATGACCCTAAGTCGACAGAGGCTTTCATTCAGCGATGGAAAAATAGGGTTTTAAATCTTGGTAGGATTGAGTTTAATATTACTGAAGACCTAATTGCTGAAATTATGGCTCTTTCTACTGATAGTAGAAAAGTTTATAGAGACAAAGAGTCGAATGCTACAATAGAAATCTTCTTCAAGTATGATGAAAGGAATAGATTGGAGAAGGAAAAATGTAGGGGTTACTATCGTAGCTCTATCAAGATGATTTGAGACAACGTTGCTAAAGAAATCATGAGGTACTTTATGCTCAATGGGTGTTTCTCTATTTTATCTGGTTATCATTTTTTTCTTCTCACCCATTTTAGGCACAAGAAAAAGGTTTCCTTTCCTTTTTATCTGCGTGCTTCCCTAGAGTGTGGTATTAGAGATCATAAGCATAATCTCAAGAATCTTGTTCTCTATGAGGGCCTTATCTTCCTTATTTTTGAGTATGCTAAGTCCTACATTGCTCCTATTCAACCTAAGAGGGTTACTAAAGGTTGGCAGAAGAAGCTTGATTTGGAATATGAAATCAGGTTTGATTTAGGGTCTATTGATGAGGATTATGAGCTTGATTCAAGTGCCTCCATGGAAGTCTATTCGGAGCCTCTTGCTCCTTTTGAGGAAAAGAGTGTTAAGGAAAAATTCCTAAAACCCCTAATTCTGAAGAATATGTAATGGGTAGTGATGAGGTGGTTGTTGGTAAGTCTCCTGATGGAAAAATTGTGAAGGATGATTCCTCAGGTTTGAAGAAAGGAAAGAAGATTGTTGTGGGGCATAAGGTTGGGAAACCCCGTTATTTGGTTCAAAGAGGAAGGTGGGATTGAAGGGTGGGAGCTCCCAAAAGAAGGCTAAGCATAACAATGCTAATCAAGAGGATATGGTTAATATTGGATTTGATTCCCCCATTGTCGAGCCTCAATAGGTTGTTGGTGATCACATCAATGTGGATTTGCAGGAACAAGGTTTCAAGGTGTAGGATAAAGGGAGGAGCATGGCTGAGGAAATTGAAAGCTCCTTACGCAATATTAAGGTTTTGTTTGCTAATGAGAAAGGGAAGGGCATTCTTGATAGTGAAAATATTAGTGGGGACTCCTTGGAGGACTATATGGATAATAGGAATGTCTTCAACTTAAATAAAGAGAACTTACCCAATGTGTTGGGAGTGGTGAAAGATGGAACTTTAACTCTATTTAGGATTTTGAAATGGTCTTTCCACAAATTAAATATCACTAATTTGAAGTTTCATAGTCTGGTTAGTAAAGTTGGGGAGTCCTCTACTCCTTTAGAGCTTGCTTTGGAAGTTCAAATCAATCAGCTCTTTGATGTGATGAAAATAATTACTGAAGAGATGTTGAAGTTGAAACAAGCTTTTGAGAAGAGGATTGTGGCTCTTGAAGAAAATTTGGATCAAGCTTATCAAAAATTGGACAAGGTGGTAGATGTTAGCAAGTTCGTGATGAAAAATGAAGCTAAGGGTTTGTGTTTTCTCAATGATAAGATGAGGCAATGGATGGAGGAAGCGTCAGATGGGAAGGATGTTACTGGTAATGTGGTTGGAACTTCTAGTGTTTTGATTAGAGAGGTTAGTGATAAGGTTCCCTGTATTAGGACTCATAATAAAACTAAGTTAAATGCTAGAATTCTTACCAAGGAGGTCACTAAAGTTATGGAAGTGTACCAGAAGATTATTGACAGTGATATGGAGGTGGTTGATATCTTAAAGAATCTGTAGTTCCTTGTTTTTGTTCCTCTTTGTTGGTAGCTATTTTGTTGGTTTTTTCCTACTTGTTGGCTACTCGTTAGTTTATCTAGTTATCTTTTGATGCAACATTCTTTTTTGTAAAGGGTTTTGGGGCCCCTTCAAAACTTGTTTTACCTTTAATAAAAAAACATTGATGCTAATTATGAAAAATCACATTGATCTAATTACAAGAATACTTCCAAGATAGAACATAATCAAAGCATTATAGTAGATAAATAAACACAATATAATTTATGCCATAAAAAACCCTTTAAAAAAAAAAAAAAAAACCTCTGAAGCACACCCAATGTGTTATTTACAACAAATCTTGTTATAATATAATATCATAGTACAATTACTCTATTAGGAACAAGAGACAATTAGGTTTATCACCTCCAACGTGTGCTCTCTAACTCATGAGTAATCTAGCAACATCACAACCATACATATATAGCCATACTACAATATCACAACTAAGTAAAAAGAGACCATCACTTTTCAACCATGAAGGAAATCTAGCAACATAACCCTACCTTCCAGCTACTTCACCACATGAATATCCTATCCTAAACACTTCATAAATAGGTAAGGATCAACAATAAAAAAATTTAATCAGTGTGTAGAGGGAAAAAAATAAAAAATAAAAGCAAGATTGAATCCAACTTTAAATCTTACGACTACCTCTAATCAAGCAAAATAGGAAAGCAAACTTAAATTGAAAATTTATAAACCAATACAATCTGTGTGTGTGTATTTGGATATACTCACGATATACTTGACGTTGGGTTTCTCTCAAGGGAGACCTCAATGTGGCAGCATATACCTACTTCATTAGATTATTATCATTAACACTATTTCTTCATTAGTTTGGTTGAGATATGAGGATTGATTTATAAATGAGGGATGAGAGAAATGGAGGGTTGAGATTGATTTGGAATAAATAGATAGGATTGAATAAGAGGAAATTTTTATTTGAATTTGGGAAGGAGGATGAATTAAATGGTGGTAGTTAGTGTGTGGAGGATTGAGATTGTTTGGATTAAGTGGATGATTGAGATTAAAAGTTGATTTGGGTGGATAGTTGGTAATTGGGAATAAATGGCTAGGATTTAGGATTGACTCCATTTAGTATTTGATTATTTGGATTAAAAATTAATGATTTGTTGGATGTTTAGGATTTATTTGGTTATTTGTATAGTTAGGATTATATGTTGACTTCATTTAGGATTTTTAGGAATTTCAAATTAGATGAATAGATTACGTGGATTTGGATGAATAATTTATTTTTTAAATCAAGGGATGATGGGCATTAGCTTATTCAACTAAATAAAATGATGTATTTAATTAAATAATATTAGTGTGATGTAGTTGGTAAGATAAATGAAACCTAATTAATCAAATAGTGTATGTAATTAATTAGTGTTAAAGGTAGTATTGGATTAATGATGGGAATTGGTTAAAGTGCATGTATGAATTTTATTTGTCTACATTTTCCCCTCTTTGAGATGGTGTCATGACTGAAATAGTTTCGTTGTTTTAAAGAAAATAAATTAGATGTGTCTAATGAGGTGGTGGGATGCCCTAGCTGGTTGAAGAAAATAGAATTAGTAAGTGGATAAGTGACGCCCCCTCAAGAGAATAGCTAAGAAAAAAGGGTGTGAGTGGTCTCTCAAAAAAGAGAAGGATAAAAATAGTTAGGAGAGGTGAAAAAGATGAAGAAAATGATGAGAAGAGGTGTTAAAGGGATAAAAATAAAAATAAAATATGAGGAAAATGATGAATAGGGGTGAAGGATGTGAAAATAGGATGAAGGGGTGACTAAATAGTGTTAGGGGGATAAAATATTTCATTTCCACCCCTACCAAAAGTAAATTATAGTGTGATTAAATCACCTTTAAGAGAAAATTTGAGCATGTACCAATCCATGGGCACTAAAACAAACACATGAGAGTCTACAAGCAAGCGGTAGGGCAAGGGTAGTTGATAAGTGTTAAATTTGGTCATTTGGGAGCATATTTTATGCCCTTAGATGTAGGTTGGATTCACAACATGACACATGTGTTACATGATAGAATTTATCCTATAACACGTGTTACTCCAAATAGTGCATGCATTTATATTTTAAGTGCATATGTTGTTTGAGCACATACATGCTCAAAAATAGCATGTGTTAGATAGTGCGACGCATGCATGCTAAGGTTAAGTGTGAATGCAATAGTGGAGCATGTGCATCAAAGGATAAGTGCATGTGTTACATCTTGAAGTACATTCACATATACTAGGTAGGTATTGCATGCATAATAAGGGGTGGTGTTTTCATTAGCTCAAGGTGGGGATTGAGGATTAACATGTGTGTGGGCTAGATGTGGGAATAATTACCAACTTTTATGACTCACAAGAGGTGCTTAGTGGTACTAGATTTGATAGATGGTTTAGAGAGCATGAGTAGACAATTCTAGAGGTTGTTGGATTATGACATATTATTATGATGCCAATTATTCAAGCCAACTTAGTGATGCTAATTGCTTTGGTGGTCCAACACTAGTACTTTTAATCTATCAACTAGGGAGATAACAGTGATGCTAGAGGATGTGTGGAGGATCCTTATTTTAATTTAGGGAAGGATGAAACAAAACATTCTAGTTGGGATATCATATGACAAGAAGTTTAAGAAATTGGGAAAACTAAAAATGTAGTGGTTATGACCCTACATAATTGCAAAAAATAATATAATTAAGTGTTGTTAAGTTAAACACACTGCAAGATGACATATTAAATGGATATGTGAATGGTTGAAGACTAAATCACTACCATGTAGTGGATTAAGGATTGGGAATTAAGAAAGAATAATATGGAAAGTATTTTATAAATTATGTATATTAGTATATATCATAGCAAAGTAGAAAACTAAAACAATATTGTACAAATAAGAAATAAGAAATATGATAACATGAAAGAAGTACAAAATAAATATATTCCCCACTTATACCACAAAGGATGTGTGGTGCACACAAAGTAAAATTTCCACAAAGGAATAGACTAAGCTTGTAAAATATGTCACACTATGATAAGGGACTTGTAATACTATATATGAGCATTGGAAACTTAGTAGAACACTTTTGGAGGAAGAATGTAGAAAAAGGAATTGCTAATAATATAAATAAATTTTGATGAAGAATATAAAAAATATATCAAGTACATGATCCAAAAATTGAATTTTTTAGAATACAATAGTTGTAAAAATGTTAAATCATGAAGAGAAGCTAATAGAAAGAATGGAGGGAAATGAAGTATGTGAAAGCATTAAATTAAAAAAGTGATGTTGAAGGCCTATATAAACCTATAAAATAGGTAAAAAAAAACTACTAAAAATATCAAAGTGCAAATTGATGAGTCGAGCTACATAATACAAAGAACTGAGAATTGGTTATGAAACCATGGTAAGGATTAATATAGGACAACCTTGTGTGCAATAATGCTACAAAACTTAAGAGTGAGGAGCTAGGGTTTAGAAAAGTGAAGTTGAGAAACAAGGGGATGATAGAGTTTAATTAAATGAAATGGTGTAATAAATAATGCATTGAATAATTATGGATATGAATGAAAAATAAAAATATTAATAGTGAATATAATAGAAAAACCAAACTAAAAGATGACATCTCTAATATTGTTCAATGTAGAGAATGATTGATGCCCCAAGTATAAGATGCACCCATGAAATTCCATGAATCTAGAAATTGTTTGGGCCTTCTTTAATGTCCCAATATATACCTATACATGAATGATATGATAAAATATATACACATTAACTTTCCAAAGATAAACTGTAAGAAATTCCAAGACACCAAGCTAGTCCTAATGAAGGTCAATCAAAAAACAAATACAAAAGAATATATTCCATAGTATAAGAGGGTTGAGGATTTGAAACTTGATGCTTAGGGTAATTTTTAAACTTATGCGAAGAACTAACATTGGTGATGTTGATATTGAGTTGTATTCATTTGGATTTCATATATTTGAATCAACTTTATCAAATTACCAAACAAGTGGTCAAGTTAGTAATATGGCTATGTGATAAAGAATAATTCCCAGCTACTTGAAGAAGGTTAAAAACAAGATGATGATGGAATTAACTAGTGCAACCTCCAATAGTCACAAATTATTGGTTAAATACATTAAAACCCTATTATTTAGTACATAATAATGGAATAACACACAAGATACACTATACAAGTAGAGAGAACTTATCAATTGGAACCAGAATTCTCATTGTATAAGAGATTATAATAAAAAATGAGTTTGATTTGTGTGAGGTACTATGAGAGCAACAATTGGAGAACTTAGAGTGAAAAAAACAAATAAATTACCCATTTAGGTATAGATTTCTTATCATTTTCCTTGGTTTTTACTTTATACAACAATTACCAACATATGGGGGTTATATATAGTAAGCTATGAGAATAATAACCTCTCAAATTAACATACACGTGATGAATTTTAAAAAGCAACATCATTTTGAGAGATATATTTAGGGGTTTTCAATATTTTTTAAGCAAAGATGCAAAACAAAGATTGTGTATCCTTAGAGACAATGTGGAAATATAAAAAAAAAATCATAATTGTTGTTAATATATATTTTAAGTATGTGGAGTCCTAGAGTTACACACCTCATGGGTACTAAGACTCCCATATAAACTCATAAATAAATTAACAAAGGCTATCATACAAGGACTATTGTTGTCATCCAAGTACTTAAAGGTATACACCTATGAGGAGTATGTAGAGAAGAATATAAAGAAGGAAACTTAATATAAATTAGAAAAGGATAAAGAAAAATTGCATGAAAATGAGGAATAAAAAGGATAAACAACCTCTAGAGATAATAGAAACATTTGATTCACCATTGGTGGGAACAAAGCATTGATCTAATAGGATAAAATTAGGATCCTTTGGGTTTAAAATAAAATACTCCAAAGCACATGAGAAATTAAGAGAAGAGATATTTAAAATATCTTTGAAGATACACACAATGAGAGAAATAACCACCACACCACTATGAAAAGGAAAATTAAGAGAAAGTAGAGCACAATTAAGGGTGGGGTCAAAACAAAAGGCCAAGAGAAAATTCACACAAGTGCATAGAGAAAGAAAAGGAAGAAGAGGCTATAGAAGTCCCCTTGAAATGGCTAGAAGAGAAAGGATGAAGATAAATAAAATAAAGGAATATCCAAATCCACAAATAAAATATATTGTAGATAAATAAGAGGAAACTATAGATTTCCAGCTACCACACAAGTCATTGTTCACACTAGGCATTCCATTATAGGCAACATAATTGTATGCAAAGGTATCTCGTAAGAACAAAAAAGTTGTCCTATCTAAGCCATGTTAGATTATATCATAGGAAGTCCTCATTCAATGTGGTATAACATTCTTCAAATGTATATGTTTTCTTTTGATTTTGTTTACTTGATTATAATCCTTTGATTATTTATTTTATTTCATGTGTTTCTTGTGCAAAGGATCTTCCATGGTTGAAATTTTAGAGTGGATTAAGTTGTGTTGATGAGAGGTAGTGATTATTACTTAGCATGTTTGAGATTTATTTATTGTTGGTGAATAGGTGGTATTCGGTGATATTGTGCTATGGAAAGATAGGATCATGTGTTAGCTAGATGTGTTTTTTGAGTTAAGGGGAGATTGATGTGATATGGTTAGAGGAATAAAATTTTGAGATAAATATGTTGTGTGCATAGGAATAGAATTTTGAGGGGATAGATTTGATATGAAAATTTATTTGGTGGCAAGAGAGATTGGGGTGGATATGATGTTGCAGGGAGAGAAGATTTGGTTGGTTGAGTACTTTGATGGAATAGATTAGTTGGAATTTTAACACAAATTTGGGAAGATGGGTTTGGAATTGTTATTTGGGTAAGGTTTTATAATAGGGCTGGAATAGGATTGGAGGATGGTTGGAGGTTAAGCATTACCTCCATGTTATCTCTTCTAGTTTGTGTGAAGTTTTGATTGTAAGATTTTTTGAAGGGAGGTGCCTTCATGGATTATTAAAGGGGGATGAGGTTGGTGATTATTTTTTAATGAGTTTATTTAATTTGGATGGATCATAATGGGATGGAATCTTTGTACCCTATTTGATTAATAATTCTAGAAAATAATCCTTGTTAAAGTTAATGAGATAATATTTAAGTCTTGTGTATCCTTATTATGAAGAAAATCTTGGAATCATGGTGAATATTTGGGTTGTGTGATAGGAGCTTCTTATTCTTCATGTGTTTCTTGGGGTGGTTGGTTGGAATTTCCACCTTGCATAGAATAATCATGGGGTTCATAATGGAGCAAAATAAGCATGTAGGTTGATTGTTCCATTTTATTTTTAGCTTATGATCATGTAATAAGGAACATACAAGGACGAAATTCAAATTTATGATATGGTTGATGATTTTTTTATCTTAATAAGGTTAAGGTTTAATGAATTATGAGTGGTTAAATATGATGTGAAAAGGTTGGATGATTTGATTGAAATTGAGCTTCATATGATTGATAAGGATGAGAATATTTATTTGGGATTATTTATTTAAGGATTTTGAGGGATGGGTGATAATTTGAATTGGGATGATTGATTTGAGGATTTTGAGGGATGGGTGATAATTTGAATTGGGGTAATTAATTTGAGGATTTAGGTTGTGTATTAAGGTTTTAGGGTGATTATTTGAATGAGTATGATTAATTTTGGGATTTATGTAATGCATTAAGGTTTTGAATGATGATTTGGATTTGAATAATTAAATTTGGATGTGGATGATTTATAATATTTATAATTAAGTATTTGGACTTGATTCATCAATGGAATAAAATGATCAAAGGTTTGATGGCTAAATATGGTGTGAGATGTAAATCAAAATGTTTGAGATAATATAAACCTTATCATCAATGATGATAAGGGATTACTCTCTCTTACCTGGGATAGGAAAGTTCCCAAGAAAAATAGAGTTTAGATTCTTGGAATTTATTAGCTTAGGATAATACAAGTTCCTAAGTTAGTTCATTCAAGGTTGAATATGGATTTGGATGTTGATTAACTCAATAAACTACTTGAGACAAGAAAATTCTCAAGCAAACATGAGCTAATGGATATAAGTGATGTTTGATTTAAAGGTTTGTATTTTCTTAGGAAATTTTAATTTTTGATGATGGATGAAGGAATATTTAATTATTATATGTGTGGATTAAGGATGGATGAATGATTTTATGTTATCCAAATCATGTGCTGAATTAAAGGTTGAATTGAAGATGGATGAGCATTAAATTACATTTTGGTAAGGGTTTGGGATAAAATTTAAGTCCAAATATAATGAAGATTTGGGTTAATTATTATTATAATGAGTTTTATGAAGTTTTGGAATGAATATTTTGATGAGGAATTTAGGAAGGTTCTAATATAATAGACAAGATTAAGATTTGGTAAGGTTATGAGTTTGGGTATGGTTATGTTGGGGTGATGATTTGGGTTAGAATGGGGTAAAGCCCTATGAATTTGGGTATGGACAAAAGGGAGTGAAAGCTTAAGGAGGTTGAAACAAAAATGTGATGAGATACGTATGTTTTGAGATGCATATGCATCAAGAAATGTAAGCATAGGTGATGGAAAACGTGTTAGACTAAAGAGATGAAATTATGAAAATGTGTAAGCACGAGAATATTGAATTTGTTGAAATAACAAAGGTACTAAGACACAATGCAAATGCATTGATCTAGGTGGATGATTTTTATTGTGGACTCTTGGTGAGAGTTACAAAGTAAACAATAAACACAACAACTAACTATAGTATTTTATGAATTTAGGTTGGTAGGCATACACTATTTTTGTACAAGAAGATGTTTCAAACATTTGTACCTATATCTTGTTGGAAACACAAGGGTAGACAACTAAGAGGGAGGTTGAATCAGTTGTCTCAAAAATTTAAATGTATCAAACTTATTAACCTTATTCTCAGATCTGATAAATAACCATGAAAGCATAAACCATCAACACAAAAAATACACATAACACAAATATTTTTTACATGGAAACCTTGTTAGTGGAAAAACCATGGTGGAGGTTAGTCCACAAGATTATACCCTATTAAAAGTATAAAGAAAAATAAATAGGGAATGCACTTGCATTTAGGTAGACTACCTAGAGCTCACTGCTCAAATACAAAAAATATTACTACCCAAAGGAAGACACACTATCTTACAAAAACATTCAGATTACATCCACAGGGTTTTGAACTGAGAAAATAGCATCTGCTAATGCCTGATTATAGTTCTGGTTAAGCACATGAACACTTCTTCACACTTTGCTCACTCTTCTTCACACTCAACTTTTGCCTTCGAATGATTAGGACATTATTCACACATCTCACACAATCATTCCTTCAAATGGAATAAAAAATTGATTATATATATATATATATACAATAAGAGATTACATCGCTACATGTCGGCCTCAACAAAATAATAAAACATATGCAAACTGTTGGCCCAAAACAATAAATAATTTTCAATGCGAATTGACCAATGTCAACCACAACATAATGAAGACCCAAAAAAAAATCCTCGAACACAAAACACCTTCAAAAATTATTCCTCGAAGATCCACAACACGCTACAACACCTTGTTGGCCAAGAATATGAAAAAAATGAACATGCAAGAGAAAATATCTAATTGCAAGCACAATGATCAATGCAGACATGCAACACAGATAGAGCACAATCTAGAAACATCCAAAAACATCATGAATCACCAAAGAAGCATCCACAACAACTAAACTTACTAGAATCACATCATCTTCATTCATGAACACCAATTGAAGCAACAAAATGACTATCAGAACACAACTACTCATAACTCGATCAAATCTTCATGTGGATCTTTGAAACTTAATGTGGATAAACTAGATATACTAAAAAACAAACCATTTAATCCACAACTTCTGATCATCAACATATTGAGCTAACCAACAGACTAAACTTCACTTCACCACTAACGTCCTGCAACTTATTTTATTACAAATTTCTCAATATCCTCCACATATATAGCCTTGAAGACATTAATTCCAATAATGTTGATATCAATGACAACCACATATTAGAAACATCCAACAATCTCTCCCTTTGGCATTGATGGAAACACATGATGTGAAAAACACCATCAACGCAACTATCTTTAACACCCACTCCACCTTAGGTTTTGACTCTTTTCTCCTCAACTCTTTCACACGACTCTTCTCCCCACTTGACTCTTTTCCCTAGATAATTCACAGTTTTTCACATGACTCTTCTTCCCCTTTGACATCAATAACTAAGATCTCTTTTCTCCACACAAACTCTAAACCGCGTATCTAAACATCTAACTACTCCCCCTGAGTAGCAACCACCACAACATCAATCTGGATCAAGATATGACTATGAAATGCATGGATTGATGCAAATAAATACATCTTAGTTCTAATTAGGAGGAGTAATCACCCCTAGCTTCCCTCTGAGCTACTCAAAACTATCCTTAGGCAACGGTTTGGTAAAGATATATGTAATATGTTCCTTAATAGGCACATACTCCAATCTTATTTCCTTTTCACTCACCTTCTCTCTCAAAAAGTGAAACTTGATAGATATATGTTTGGTCTTTGAATGCAGCACCAAATTCTTAGAAATGTTAATTGTACTTGAATTAGCACAGAATATAGCAATAGGTTCATCATACACAACTATGATATCTTTCATCATCCATAATACTTGAATACAATTATTAGTAGCAGCAATGTATTTTGCCTCTGTAGTAGATAAAGAAATGGCATTATGCTTCTTACTTAACCATGAAATCAACTTCTTACCCAAGAAAAATGTGCCACCACTAGTACTCTTTTTGTAATTCACATCACCTGCCTAGTCAACATTAGTAAAAGCACTCAAAGTAAGATAATCATCTTTAGGACACCACAACCCAAAATCAATTGTCCCCTTCAAGTATTTGAAAATTATCTTCACAATAGTCACATGATATTCCTTAGGATCAGCTTGAAATCTTGCAACAATGCATACAACATTCATGATATCAGGTATAGTTTGAGTCAAATAGAGCAATCCACCAATCATTGATTTGTATCTAGTCTAATTTTCTTTCAGAGAATCATCATATTGTGTCAACTTGCATCTGGTCACCATAGGTGTACCAATTGGCTTTGAATCTTCCATACCAAACTTTTTTAGCAATTTTATCACATACTTGGACTGAGATATAACAATCCCTTTATCTAGATGAGTAATTTGCAATCCTAAAAATAATTTCATCTCACCAATCATAGACATCTCAAACTCATTTTACATCTCATCAACAAACTTCATGCACAAACTATCATCTCCTCCAAAAATGATATCATCAACAAAGACTTCAACAATCAAATCTTTATCATCATCAATCTTGAAATACAAATTACTATCAACAATACCTTTATTAAATCCAAGCTTCAACAAATACTTGTCCAATCTAGCATACCATGCTCTTGGGGCTTGCTTAAGTCCATACAATGCTTTCTTCAACCGGAAAACCATATCTCCCTAATCAATCAATTGAAATCCATCAGGTTGCTCAACATACACTTCTTCCAATTAGCCATTTAGAAATGCTGACTTGACATCCATCTAATAAACCTTGTAGTTTTTGTAAGCAACATAAGCAAGAAATAGTATCACAGCTTCAATCCTAGCAACAAGGGAAAAAGTTTCTTCAAAGTCAATTCCTTCCATCTGAGAATATCCTTTGCACACAAGTCTTTCTTTGTTTCTAACAACTTCACCTTGCTCATTCAGTTTGTTTCTAAAGACCCATTTAGTTCCAATTACATTTTTATCCTTAGGTAAAGGAACAAGAATCCATGTATTATTCTTCTCAAATTTTTGTAGTTCTTCTTTCATTGCTTCCACCCAATGTTCATCTTTGCATGCTTCATCGACACTATTAGGCTCAGTCTTTGAAATCAAACAGTATTCTTCTGCAAATTTTATCCTAGTCTGAACACCTTTGTTCTTATCACCTATAATCTGACCTTCTAAATGATTTAGTCTTACATACCTTGGAGTCTTTGGATTTTCTTGAACTTTTAGCTCTTATGATCTCTCTTATGCACTTTTGCTATTTTCTTGATTCACCAGAAAGATCTAAACTTGATTTTGAGTTTGAACTTTCTTTCCTATGACTAAATTGTTATTTTGATCATTTGAATCATATCCACAGGTTATGGATGGTCTAGCTATGTCTTCATCAACCTTGACATTAACACTTTCAAGTACTTTCCTCAATCTCTTGTTGTAGCACCGGTAGGCCTTACTCTTAGTAGAATAACCAAGAAAGATTCCTTCATCACTTCTAGCATCAAACTTTCCTATATCTTCATCTCTTTTGATATAGCATTTACTCCCAAAGATTTTGAAACATCTAACTGTGAATTGAGAATCTAGACCTGCACAAACACAAAAAAAATAACACAATATTAGTCCATTATGCAAATCTAAATCAACATTCCCCATGCAATTAATTTGAAATGAAATGAACAAGAACAAAGAAAATAATATCAAATAAAGCTACTAAATCTAATACAAAACACTCAGACCCTCAATTCCATGGGGGAATTGGTGCTATTTTGATGTGGAAAATAGCCCTTTCCCAATTCCTTGCAAGCTTTGATGATATTTGATGAAGATTGATGATCTTTGATGAAAATCCTCCATAACCTATCTACGAAAGATGAAATTTGGATGAAAATTCCTAAGATTGTGGATCCAAATGAGCATGCCCATCTTACATGGATTGTGGATGCCCAATACAATAGAGGAGGCCTCTATTTATAGCAAAGAAGGATGAAGGATTGAAGAAAAATGATGAATGTGGGATTAAAGATGGACCAATGGTATTGTGCCACTTGTTAAGATGCCAATGGAAGGAGGTTGAGCACATTTTGATAAATGTGCATGCATTTGAAATTTGAATTTGATGAAGTGACATGTTGGAGGGAGATGAAAGAAGACTTAAATGCCACATGGCTATAAAAAAAAGGACATGTAAGAGGCCTTTAATGCCTTGTTGGATGGACAAATGCTTTTAGGAGGGAGATTTCAAAATGGAGGAATATTCCAATAAGATGTCATCTTTGAATGAAATAGAAGAAACAAAAAATAAAATAAATTGATTTATTGTGCAAGTTGCAAAATCTAGAGGATTTGATGGATTAGGATTAGAGTTAATTAGGATTTAATTAACTTAGGTGGAGATTAGCTGATTTGACATTTGACTTAGATTTTTGCATTTATTTAAATCAAATGGGAGGAAATTGATGCATATTAGACTTAATTAAATAAAGTTTGATTTATTTAAATAAATGAAGAACATTAGGAGTTAATCAAATAAAATTGATTTATTTAATTAAAGAAATGACTTTAGGATTGATTGGTGACTTAATTAAATTAAATTGATTTATTTAATTAAAGAGAAGAATATGATTTAATCAAATAGAATGATATATTTAATTAAAAGAAGAATGTTAGATTTAATTAAATAAAGTTGATGTATTTAATTAAAAGGCAAAATATGATTTAATTAAATAAAGATTGATTTATTTAATTAAAAGAGGAAATATGATGAATTTTAATTAGATAAATATTATTCAATTAAAATGGTTAGTAGAGGGATGATTAAGGACGAATAGAATTTAGTGAACTAAAATCAAGTATGTGATATCAATCAGGATTTTTTTGTGTCTACACTAACAATAGGCTTATGACCAAACCATAGCTCAAAAGGGGTCTTACCAATATCACCTTTGACTTGTACCTGATCGAGGGTGTAAACAATAGTACTCATAGCTTCTCTCCAATTGATATGTAGAACATTTCCTTCTAACATCATAGTCCTAGCAACATCTAGAATTGTCTCGTTCTTCCTTTTCACAACTCCATTTTGCTGAGGGGTCTGTAGGGCAGATAATTGTCTCTTTATCCCATGCTCTTCACAAAAAGAATTAAACTCATGGGAAATGAATTCACCACCTCTATATGATCTCAAAAATTTAATCTTCAAACCTCTCTTTGTCTCAACCATAGCCTTAAAAATCGTGAATTTCTCTAGAGCTTCAGATTTTTCCCTTAAGAAAGTAACCCACATCAATCTAGAGTAATCATCAGTACGTAACATGAAGTACCTATCTCCTTGTAAACTTCTGACTCTAGAAGGACCACACAAATCAGTATGAACAAGCTCCAACACTTTATTTGAACAATGTTGTTTGCTCCGAAATGAAATTCTAGTTTGCTTCCCTAACTAACATTCCTTGCATATATTATTAGTAGGATTTACCAACTTAGGAAGATTTTTCATTGCTTGAGTAGAAATTATCTTGATAATATTGTCAAAGTTTATATGACATATTCTCCTATGCCACAACCAACTTTCATCAACTTGAGCAATTAGTCAACTTTTACTAGTAGCATTTAGGTGAAAGATGTTACCTTTTATTTTTGTACCTGAAGCAATCACATTTCTAGAACTCCCCAATACTCTACACTTTTCATTCTTGAATTGAAGATTGTATCCCTTGTCAACCATCTATCCAACACTTAAGATATTGTGCTTCAAACCTTCCACTTATAGAACATCATCAGTATTATTCTTACCATCAAAAGAAATGGATCCTCTACCACAGATTACACCATCTTTATCATCACCAAGTCTTACAACACGACCATCATACTTTTCCAGGCTCACAAATTTTCTTTTATCACCTATCATGTGATGAGAGCATCCACTGTCAATCACCCATTCATCTTTTTCTTCAACTCTGGCCACTAGATCTTTCCCCACATTTGAGCAACTAGCAAATTCAATAGGTACAAGATCATTTTCCTTAATAGCAATAAATACCCATTCATCTTCACTTACATTTCCTTTATCGGATTCATCATTTGTCACACCTTCATTAGCAACATAATAACACTTTCTTTGGAATCTAGGCTTATCAAGTCTTGGCATAGGAACTCTTTTCAGACACCTTAATGAAAAATGACCTATCTTATTGCAAGAAAAACATTTAATAGGTAATTGCCCTTTATACTTACCTTCTCCCTCGGCTTCCCTTTTGACAATAAGTGCTTCAAGCTCATCTAGTTTTCTCTCCTCTCCTTCAATCTCTCTCATTTCCTCCTCATACTTGAATATCTTTCTAGAAGAACTTTCTCCCAGATCATATCTCTGCTTATCCTTTCTAAAGGTAGTAGCTTTGAATGTAGATTCTATCTTAGGAAGAGCATCACCAAAATCAATTAACTCAAAAGTTGTAAGTTTACAATCAACATGTCTCTGGTTACATTTGTTAAAGTGTGGATCTCCTTAATAGCAATAGCTTTAGATTTGTATGCGACAGGCAAGGATCTGAGCTCTTTGGCAACAATTTTTGATTCATCTAATGTTCCACCAACACATCTAATACTACATACAAGTTCATTCACTCTCTGCATGAAAGAATTAATGTTCTCATCATCACCCATTCTCAACATTTCATATTTCCCTTTTAGACTTTGTAGCATACCAACCTTCACATGTGCACCACCTTCATTCAAAGTTTCCAACTTTTTCAAATCTAATAAGAATTCTTCAAATCCATAACATTTGTCATCTCTAAATCAATCCAAGCACTTAAGAATGCTTCCTTAGCCCTGATATTATATTTTACATCCTTAATCTCAGTAGCAGTAGAAGGACTGTTCTGTGGGATAACATACCTATTCCTTGTAATATTCCAAAAGGGTTCACCAATGCATCTCAGATGAC
Organism: Sequoia sempervirens; assembly: GCA_007258455.2. Taxonomy (NCBI): domain Eukaryota; kingdom Viridiplantae; phylum Streptophyta; class Pinopsida; order Cupressales; family Cupressaceae; genus Sequoia; species Sequoia sempervirens. The sequence goes on from VDFB02056351.1 coordinate 27,936,131, forward strand.
ACTCCATTCAAGCCTTCCATAGAGAATAATTTGTTCCATCAAATCTTAGACTATCCTTCTTGTATGTCGTCATCCTGGATCACCTCAAGCTATCAAACCTCTTCCAAGGAACCTGCTCTGACACCAATTGTTGGCAACACAAGGGTAGACAACTGAGAGGGGGGGTGAATTAGTTGTCTTAGAAATTTAAACTTCTCAAACGTATTAACCTTATTCTCAAATCTGATAAATAACCATGAAAGCATAAACCATCAACACATCAGAAATATACATAACACCAAGATTTTTTTATGTGGAAACCCTGCTAGGGGAAAAACCATGGTGGAGTTTAGTCCACAAGATTATGCCATGTTAAAAGTATAAAGAAAAATAAATGGGGAATGCACTTGCATTGAAGCACACCGTCTAGAGCTCACTGCTCAAATACAAAAAGGCTTATTGCCCAAAAGAAGACACACTATCCTATAGAAACATTCAAATTACATCCACATGATTTTGAACTGAGAAAATAGCATCTGCTAATGCCTGATTATAGTTTTGGCTAAGCACATGAACACTTCTTCACACTCTACTTCTGCCTTCAAATGATTAGGACATTATTCACACATCTCACACATGCATGCCTTCAAATGGAATAAACAATCACTTATATATATCCACAACAAGAGATTACATTGCTACATGTCAGCCTCAACAAAATAATAAAACATATGCAAACTGTTGGCCCAAAACAATGAATAATTTTCAATGCAAATCGACCAATGCTAGCCACAACATAATGAAGACCTAAAACAAAATCCTCAAACATGAAACACCTTCAAAAATTATTCCTCAAAGATCCACAATAGCTACAACATCCTATTGGCCAAGAACATGAAAAACATAAACACGCAAGAGAAAATCTCTAATTGAGAGCACAATGATCAATGTAGACGTACAATACAGATAGAGCACAATATAGAAACATCCACAAACATCATGAATCACCAGAGAAGCATCCGCAACAACTAAACTTACTATAATCACATCATCTTCATTCAGGAACACCAATTGTAGCAACAAAATGACTATTAGAACACAACTGCTCATAACTCGATCAAATCTTCATGCAGATCTCTGAAACTTAATGTGGATAAAATAGATATACTTGAGAACAAACCCTTTTATCCACAACCTCTGATCATCAACGTACTAAGTTAACCAATAGACTGAACTTCACTTCACCATTGACAACCTACAACTTATTTTATTACAATTTTCTTAATATCCTCAACATATACAGTCTTGAAGACATTAATGCCAATAGTGTTGACATCAATATTGACAACCACATATCAACAACATCCAACATATCTTTTCAAGTAGGAATGCCATTTTATGTAGACCCACACTCATATTATCTACCAAGGGAATGGGTAGCTAAGAAATAAAATTTCATGAACCGTGTATGCACTCCTTTACCTTGGAGGCTTAAGCCTTACCCAAAATAAGGTCTACCTCTATGACTCAAAATTACATTATGAGTAACTTCTTGAGCTTAACCGATATTTGGTGCATCATAAATAGACAATTAAAAGGTATTTTATATATATATATATACAAGCACTCTGAGACACCCTTTTTACACCAAAAAGGGTATGTGAGACTTAGATCCATGAAAAAAATCCCATCTACAAGCATGCGACAAGTGAATGTCACTTCACTTTGTGTCTTGACAAAATAGGGGCCCCGAGGATATGCCAAACACAATGATGACTCTTTCAAGGTAAAAATTTAATCCTCCCCCTTTATATACCCCACCATATTTATATGGTTGAGGTTGTCCCCCAAGGTGATGAAATCCCTAGGTATGCCTCCTAAAGGGAAAGGAATGCTAGGTGCTTTTGATCACCCAAGATGGCATGAAGTGTAAGAGGAAAGTATACACACAAACAAGCACCCTTAAGATCTAATCTAAAAAAAGGAAAGATGTGAAATTTTTTATCACCAAGGTTGCACTAAGCACAAGGGGAGAGCATACATTCCATAAATTTTTAAAATGCAGCAAACAAGTTCATTAACTAACTAATTTATTGTAGGTGGCACTAGACTAACGATAAAATATTATCTAGCAAGTGTAACCTACACCAAATATGTTAGTAGTTTTAGATATTGATCTTTGATAGGTGTAGATAGTTGTACCACTTAGTTAGAGCAACAAATCAAAATAACAAGTTAGCACAAAAATTAAGAAAATAGAGAAAAAATTAAAAAAATGGATCCAAGCTTGTATGGAGCAAAGGCATATTGAATCATGAATGCAAGCCAAAATAGACAAAATATACTAAGACATAGAAACAAAAAGTAGAAAACAACAATAATAATAATAAAATTCTTGGAAGTGCTAAAATATGTATGCTCTTATGTACATAAGCATTGAATCAAGAACTTGTAGAGAAAAACAAGCAAATGCTAGTGATTTTGCTTAAAAAACAACAAGGACCAACAAAATAGAACACTAAAAAATGGTCAAAAATATAGGGAAGCATTTTAGTAGACAAATTAAAAAAAAATGAAAATATAAAAGCATAAAATGATAGAAAATAGAGAAAACCCCCAAGTACAAAAGTGGTGAATGACAAGGTGGTAGCATCAATTTGCATAAGTGTTGATTCACAAAGCATAAGCAAGAAATTGGGTAGGTCGAGAAATACCTATAAGAAAAATATATTATCCTACAAAAAAAGGGTTTGAAAATGATGAAAAATATGAAATAACACAAAGAACCTGCATAATAAATGACAAAAATAGAAAAATAGCAAGAAAATGTTAGAAACAAGATACACAATTCACGAAACTAAAATATTGTGCAAGCACTAAAAGATGCAAAGAGTTGATCTATAAATGTGTTAAAAAAGGGTGAAAGTGCTAAACCACAAACTTTCACATAATAATATATAGGAAATTCAAACAAAAAATAGTGACAGGGATGTGGGTCCCACTAGGCATGCTAAAATAAAGAAAAGGAAAAGGAATAAATGATGTTAGATAATAAACAAAGTAAAGATTCACATAAATTAAATGAAATATTTTACCTTGCTTCTCTTGCAGCTCTAATTGAGATAAAGTATGCTCAAAGCTCCACTTGATGTGCTTAGTATAACATGTATTGAATTTTGTTATGTAATGTGGATTTCTCAATGCATCAACATAACAACAGCCAAGGATGTAATGGATTGATTCTCAAAGTAACAACATGGGGATATGATTTTTTATATTGATGAAAATGAAAGAGAAGGGATCCAATTTATAGATTTTTCAACGAAGGATTGGAGAGTTGAGACACAAATTTGATGGAGAGCTAGGATTTGAGGAGAATGGAGGCATGGATTAATGTTGTAGTCATTTAAAAAGTGTCAAAAGAGGGAAAACATATTTAATGATTATCAGATGATATGTCTAGATGAGTGCAAGATGAAATGGTAGCTACACATGTGTGAGCAAGGTAGTGGGCCTAGGCCAAAAGTCAAAGATGAGGTGGAGGATTGGGACTATTTCAAGCTTATAAGCTTGCATGCTCACACATGTGTGAACAAGGAATGGGGTGAGTAGTTATGCTCACACATATGGGAGCATGGGGAGAGTGGGGGTGGTGGATTTATATTTTAATCCATATGAAAATATTTGATGGAAAGGATTGAAAGTCCATGGATTAAAGAATAAAAAATAGAAGAAAAAATAGTAGGGTTAATTAGCTTTAATTATTTATTTATTCATGAATTAGTTAATTAATTAAGTTAAATTAATTTGGGAGTCAGTATTTAATTAAATTGATTTAATTTGTTAATCTCAGGGAGCAAATGGAAGTTAATTGTGGGAAGCGTACTTAATTATATAATAAATTATTAATTACAAAATTATGGGATAGTGACTAATTGTGGGAATAATTAGTTAATGGGGAAAAAATGATTTAGGAGTCAATGGTGAATTTTGGGGTGTCCATAGAAACCATGCCAAGTAATCTCAAATAATCCCTCCAAAACTAACATTCAAATCTTAAGAATCATTCCCATGAGAAAATAAAGCTTGAAACAAGATAAATTGGAAAACAAGTTGAGCAATACTTATTAGATGATTCACCACTAAGAGGACCAATAAAGGTGAATGAGATTAGTCTTATAGAATACATCAAGCCATGTAGTGATTCTCTCTAAGAATAATCTCCTCAATAGGTCCATTCTAAAATTATTAATTACAAATTTATGGGATAGTGAAAGATTGTAGGAATAATTAATTAATGGGAAAATAATGAGTTAATAGTCAATGGTGAATTTTAGGGTCTTTATAGAATCAATTCCAAGTAATCTCAAATAATCCCTCCAAAACTAACATCCAAAGCTTAATATTTATTCCCATGACAAAATAAAGCATAAAAAAAATGAATTGGAAAATAAGGTGGCCAATACCTATCAAATTATTCACCACTAAGAGGACCAATATTGGGGAATGAGATTGGTCCTCTAGGATACACTGAGTCACAATGACTCTCTATACTACTAATTTCACAATAGTTCATTTTGAACTCATGTCCAACCTAGGTATAGGCTCCTTGGTCTTCTTACTAGAATCCCATCAAAGAGTAACCATCTCAACACATAATCTCCAAAAAATAAGAGATTTATAGGCTTACCAAAATATGAAATAGGTTATAACCAACCATCTCATGCCAACTAAACTCTAATAAAACACCAAAATAAATAGAAGCTCACAAGCAAAATGATCACATCAACCATCGATCAAATTATCACAAATCATTGTCAAAGAACCAACACTAGAATTAGGAACTCCCAATTATGTCACAATCTACATCTCCTCACGAGCAGATCATATGTCTCAAATAAACATAGTTTCTCCTAAGAGCACCTATATCATATCAAAACTATAATGCATAATCAAGAGTCCACCATGGCACAATAACATTCATCTTGTAAGTAAAGATCATTTTTTAAATTTCTAAATCATAATTAAAACCTCAACCAAAGACTCCAAGAGTACTCCATTATAACAAGATGTATATGTCTCCAAATCAAACAAATATAATAATTTCCTATCGAAAGAGCTCAAAATGTCATATAACTCTTGCTACATATAATAAATAAGAACCAAGAGCTTCTTCATGAAACCAAAAACAACTACCAAATAACATTCATCACTAAATGATGAATCCACATCACAACCAAAGGTCCCACTAGATTGTGATATTAAGCTACACATGGCATCATGGTAACCATCTTCTAAATGATTATTTCACATGGTCCACACGTACTCAACTACAACACCAATAGCTCCAAATAATAAAGTAGAACTAAGATCTACAAAACAAGAAGACAAACCATCACCAAAAAACCTATAATCAATCCAACATCACCAATAATACATTTTTATAAACAATCATGTTGTGCCAAATGTTAGAAATTAGGATCTTAGAATGCTAATCATTATAAAGAAAATGGGAAGTATACAAGCATGGATTTAGCACATTACACAAAACATACATGGGGAAAACCTTTCAAGGTAACAAAAACCTCATAAAATATCATTTAATTATAAAACACTTACAAAATGTTCCATAGAATATAGACCAATTTTGGGGAAAATTTCACCTTACTTCCACGTGACCAATAATACTTCATGTGCACAATGATAGAATTCACTATATATATTTGACTTAAATCCCTCTAATGAGAGGGAACCTCGTTAAATATAGGAGAAGGGGTGGCCAAATATCTAAAGGGGTAGTCAAACCTATTCAAAACTATCGTTTATAAATAATTAATAATCTAATAGTAATTATAGTATAATTATCTTAAATGAAGTATGATTAATAAAGCACATAATATATAAGGTTTGATAAGCTTAAATTAGAACAATATGTAGATTTTATAAGGCTATTAATTTGAATGTAACATAATTTTCTAACACCAAAGCTCCAAGCATACAAGGAACCTCCATGAAACATGTTGTGTCATTTCACAACACACCCCATTTGAATTTCAACAAAATTAGGACCCCTTTTTTTTAGCTTAGGCTTTAGCCTGTCTTGTAGAGTTGGCAAGTCCCTCCAAGTCCTCCAAGTTTTAAAATCAATCATATAAATGGTCAAAACTTCACCATAGATGGAAATAGATTTGAAAATTATTCCCATGTTCTTTCGAAAGTTTGTCAAAATTTGTTAAAACAATCAAGATATTCGCTTATGAGTTTTCTCCTCCTAACTAGTCCAAAAATTGTACCATATTATTTTCTTGCACAAATGATTCAGTTGGAATTCCCTAAAAATGGTCTCCGTCTATAGAAAATTGGTTCAAAAGTGAATTGCACCCATACCTAACACAAAATTTCCAGTTAACTTAAAATCATTTGCACTTGAGGAACTATAAATTGAATTTGATAGCTTGTGAAAATTCAGGTCACAAGTGAACTGAACTCTTAGCATTGAATTTTTTGATTCACTCAGGATTTCTTATAATAGATCATTTATAAAGAAAATTTAATTACTTACAAAATTTTGAATCCTATATGAACTCGTTCAATCAATGTCATACATTTGACTGATTCACTTGAAAAAATTCACACATTATGTATAGATGATATCATCATGACATCATATTTTTCCTATGAACATATTATCTCCATTTAGATCGGATCATTGCAAAGAAATTGGTTCAAATAAAACTTTTTGGAAATTATACATCAATGACATCATCATCCAATTGAAGAGATCCACTTCTCATATGAACTAGATATTCTAAAGCAATCAAACATGACCAATTTAGTTATATTTCTTCATAATCTATACATTAAAAATATCAACATCATGTTATGTTGGCGTCACACATTTCACCTTTTCCCTTAACACATGTTTATGTCACTCTAACATCATTATTTCTTTTGACGATGTCAACATCAAAACTATTCATTTGAACCAAACCTTAAGCCATGAATATGATTGGTTCATTAAGAATTTTTTGCACAGCCAATTACAAATGGAATTCCCACTTATTCAAAGAAATCATGTCCATTTGAACCTAAACTAAGGAATAAATAAAATGATTGGTTCTCATTCAAGTTACTGCATTGTAAGAGAGGGGGACTGTAGACACTTAAAAATGTCTCAATGGATCACATTGGTGAACTAACATCATTTCGTCCTCAAACCCATCCTCTTTTTGCTTTTTTAATTAAATAAGCCTAATTATTTAATTAAATGCCTCATTTTCACATTTTAATCTAATTGACCTAATTGGGTTAATTCACCCCCTCTCACATTGACATTTCATCCAATTTAATTAAATAATGCAAATTATTTAATTTTAACCCTAAGTCCTCTTATTTAATTAAATAACCTAAACTATTTAATCAAATATCATATTTGTATCTCCTTTTCATTAAATAAATCAATAATTTAATGAATATCCTCACATTCCTCATAGATTACACATTTAAATTTAGTTTTAATTAACTAAATTGCTAATTTCCCTCTCATCCACTTGCATAGGGAATATTCCAAAGGAATATTCTTATATTTTCCTCCAAAAAAAAGTAATGATTACTCCAAACAAACTTTGAAACAACTTTTTAAAGTTGTTGCAAAGTGTGTTTGTTTGCATGGTTGTGAGCCTTTAATCTTTTCTTGATCCATGTGATCTTTGATTCTCATCCATTGATGAGAATCCTTGATCCATGTTTCATCCTCCTTTCATTTGTGACCATTGATAGATCAAATCAATCTCATCCATTGCTTTTTCATTTGATCTCCATTAAATCAATTATTTAATGAATATCATATAATTCCCCTAATTTGCATAATTGAAACTTTATTTTAATTATCAAATTACTAATTCTTCCACTTGCAAGGGAATATTCCTCCTTTGCACATTCCTCCAAAAGGGGAATATTCTTTCCTTTTTTTGCACAATTAAAACTTTGTTTTAAATTGCAAAGTATCATTTTTTCTCACCCATGAGAATATTCCAAAGAATATTCTCTCTCCTCCAATAATTTGAAAAAGGGATATTCTCACTTGGCTTCCTGAGCAAGCTAAACTTATGACTTCTTGAGCAAGTTACCTTATGACCTGTGTGTGCAAGTCAAAATTGTGTTTGTTTGGAACAAATGAGAACCCTTGATTAAATCTCATCTTGCATTCTCACCCATTGATGAGAGTCCATGATCCATGCCTCTTCTTCCTTTCATCCTTGACCATTGATTGATCTATTTATCTCAACCCTTCATTTCTCATTTTCTTTCCTATAAATAGAACACTATTTGGAGATAAATGGATCAATCTTTCAATTCCAAACTTATGATTTTGAATTCAGTCACACTCGCACTCATCCTTTGCTCATATTTAATATATTTTAGTTCATTTTTAGTTGCATATTAGCTTTAAGATTCCATTAATGGCTTCCATGATAACATAGATGCATGCATTTAGCTTATTTGTTAATTAGGATTTTAATCTTTTTAAGCTTGCATACATTTAGAGTATATTTGCATACACCCATATCAATCATCTTAGCATAAATCATGTTAAAATTATACTCTAAATGTATGCAATTATAACCCATTTATAATGCTTTTTTATTTCATGCTTTAAGACCACACTAGTTTTCAATTGGGTCTTAAAAAGAACACTCCCTCAATAGGATAAGTTTCAATGTCTTAGATTAGAGGTTTTTCAAGCTTTCATGATTTAGAATGTTAGTTTTAATGGCTTCTTTATATTTGTTTGCAATGAATGATTTTATTGGGATTAATGCTTAGTGGGTTAAATATGCCTCAAATTTGTATGGATCGAGTGTAGTTAACCTTCACTATGCCATTGGTCACATTTTGGCACTAGGAGGGAAAACTTTAATATTTTGGGTGTTTTTTTTGAAAAAAAAAAAAGGGTTTAATCTCTTAAATGCATGATTTTCCTTAATTTTTAATGAATTCTACATGACTAATCTTGCAAAAAGGTTGTTGGGTTTTGAAGATCTCATGTTTAGCTTTCAAAAAAAAAATTACGATTTCAAAACTGATCAAGATTTGAGAAAGTTGTCATTATCTTAAGTTGTTGTCCATGATTAGTTTTGCTATTTTTTTTAAAAAAAATTGGGTTTAATCTCTTAAATGCATGATTTTCCTTAATTTTTAATGAATTCTACATTACTAATCTTGCAGAAAGGTTGTTGGGTTTTGAAGATCTCATGTTTAGCTTTCCAAAAGATTTTATGCTTTCAAAATTGATCAAGTTTTGAGAAAATTGTCATTATCTCAAGTTGTTGTCCATGATTAATTTTGCTGATTTTTTTTTTAAAATTGGGTTTAATCTCTTAAGTGCATGATTTTCCTTAATTTTTAACATGACTAATCTTGGAGAAAGGTTGTTGGGTTTTGAAGATCTCATGTTTAGCTTTCCAAAACATTTTCGATTTCAAAATTGATTAAGATTTGAGAAAGTTGTCATTATCTAAAGTTGTTATAATATAATTTTCTAAAAATGTTTCTCAAACACTTGAAAGGATCAAATGAATTAGCTTTCAAATTTGGATAAATTTGAACCAAACAACCTCACATTTGCTTTAAATTTTGACATGTGCTTTAAATTTTTTATTTCATCTAATTTCTAACATGTCTTTAACTTCTTGTTTTTCTTTTTTGGGTTTTGTAGGTTTGGACAATACAAATTGAAGAAAATAAGCATACTATTATCATTTGAACTATAATTGTAACAAGTGTTTTGACACTTTTGAGGCAATTATAACCCATTTATAATGCTTTTTTATTTCAAGCTTTAAGACCACACTAGTTTTCAATTGGGTTTTAAAAAGAACACTCAAATGGGACTAAAATTGAACACTCATTTCATCATTGTATTAGGTCTAAAATTGAACAAGGCAACTTAAAATTTTGTTCGATGCATAAAATGAATTCATCTTAGCTTTAGGGGTTAAAATTTATGAGTGTTTTTTATGTTTTGATTTAAAAATGTGCTATTGAATGCATATACAATTCTCTCACACCACTCGGCGATCTTGAGAAATAGAAACATTCCTTATAACTTTGCAAAATCATCTACATCTTTCAATTTGGATTAAAAATGAACCCCTTGCTAGTATAGGGAAAAGGCGTGGTGTGTGTTCTTTCCTTGTTTCATTCAAACTGGGAAGATCGAACTACAAATGTACTTCATTGCTATTATTTATCTTTAGAGGGCCCACCTCCCTACTTCAAAATAAGGGAACGACCCAAGCGGTAATGGGCTAAAGTCAAGCTCTTCTGAACTGCTATATAAATGTGTGGTTGCGATGAAAATTGTGATCAATAGGAAGTGATATGTGATAGCTCTCCCATAGTATATTTATGATGTGAAAATCCCTTGTTTTAAGGGTTGGGAGACCTCTTGAGGGAGTTTATCATAGTATCCCCTAAACCAAAAGCCCTTATTATGAACCATTGTTTAGAATCCAAAATCCTTAATACTTGTTGGTGCAAGAATGATTGTTCTAAAGCCACCCTAAATTTGTACTATTCATTGTTGAAATATAAAAATCCTTAGGATCTTAGGATCTTCAAGATTTTAAGATTTGGTAGTCCCAAGAAGTGTGTGTTGTGGAGGGGAGCGAATGTCACCAAATATCTAACTGTTTGCAATGTCTTAGTGTTTAGAGAAATTTGAGTGTGGACTCAACAAGTATGACCATTTTAGCCTAGGTGGTAAAATATTGTGAGGTAGTTTAATAGTTTTCTTGGTTCCAAAACGTTACAAACAAACATTCACGATCTTCCTCAAAATTTCAAACCCATTGGTCTAAATATGGATACCTTTTGACAAAACCTTGATATTACTGCTTATCCTAAGAAGTTATTCTTAGAGACTTCTAAATATTTTTATTTACATCTCAATCCATATTTTCCAAAGTTAACCTAAGCAAGTATGGCTTGAATTTCATCCTTTTCACAAAATAGACATTGTGAAAATTATGATGTTTTTGACATAGACATTTAGTTTGAACTTAAGAAAGACAACTGTATGTGGTAAAAATAACTTCATTAATCCAAGATTAAATCAAATGAATACTCCACATTGATGTATGTTCAAACTTTGAATCCCCAAAAAAAAAAGCAAATTGAGACAAGGAAAACATTGCAAACATTGAGTTTGAAACCATTGAGTTCTATTGTCCAAAATCATTGAGTTTCACTTTACCAAAATAATTGGGTCCTATTTCCAAAATCATTTGAGTTCTTGGAGTATTATCACCTTATTGGTATAGCATTTTTCTCACTACCTTGGTCTTCAAAAACAAAGGTTCATTCTATGTCAACATTGGGTCAAACATTTCATCCACCCCTTCATCAAATTTCATCCTTCACTTCACCAAACTTTGCAAATTTTTTTAATACACCAACACTTTGGACTTAGACATTTATCAAACCAACCCCTAACTTAGCTACTTTGTATGTGAAATGAATCCTTTTCCATGCATTTATTTAAGTTAGTTATCATCTTCAGACTAGTTTATCTTGATGGTCACAAGTCTACCCTAAAGATTCACAAGTTCATAAACATCCTTTATCTAAACATCAAACAATCAAACTTAAGTCAAAAGTATTGTCCCAAAAAAAATTGCAAATATCACTTCCCACATCATTCACCTTTTCATCTTCCATTATCATCATTGCTCCAAAAAGACTTATAGCATCCATTTTACCTAGATTTGAGTCAACTAGAGAGTTCAGACATTACAAATCTCAACATAACTCTCCCATATGTGACTCAAAATTTATGATAAAGATAATATCATAAAACAAGAGAATCATGGAGAAAACCAAAGTCACATTCACCTCAAGTGATCCCAATCCTCAAGCATTTGATCTAATAATTCAAGTTACCTTGTCACAACAACCCTCACCTCTGTCAGGGTCGTATGAGATAGAAGATGTCACAGACAATCCATTTGGACTTACTAGGGAAAAAATCATGGAACATCAAGCCTTAGAAAATGTGGCTCCAATTTTGCCATCTTTTGTTGCACAATAATTGATGCAAGGCTTGACTTCATCTACGATTCAACCAACTCCATCCCTTGTGCCAAGTCAACCCTTAACATCTAGTCTTGCAACTAGACTAGGAACTAACCTTGGTCTCACTTCATGTTTAGGAACAAACACAACCAGGTGGGTATTCATGACACATAGGACAAATATTCTCTCACAGACACACAGGACAAACACCAAGTGGATACATTCTAGATGGGTGATGTGAAATTTCGCCTTCGGATTTTATTTTCTAAGGTAAGGGTACATGAAAGGGGAATTTACACAAGGGGTGCAAATTCACTCCTACACATTTTTCCCCCACTTTATCAAGCACGAGTATCGATGAGTGTTCGGTAAAGTAGATTGAAGAGTTAGAGATGTATACCTAAACTGTCAAGGAAGCAAACTATGATCTGGAAAGCTCGAAAGCACAGGACAAGAAAAGGACTCCACATGTACTCTCTCCTAAGGAGTTTCAAACAAAAGGACTCCATAGCCTCATATAACTTTGAAGTTGCACAAAGTACACCGAAGGACCTCAAACCAACTTGTTGATGGGTGTTTTAGCACTTCTCAACACAGGTAGTGCATAAGCGCACTACCTCTTTTAAAAGAAAATCTCCAACAACAAGTTGTTGAAAATTACCCCAAGGTCTCTCAGGTGTCAAGTCATGACTTGCTTGGAATATCTGAATGGGTTTGATGTGATCTTGCTGGTAATCACAGGGAATCCTTACATGAGTAAATTTGGAGGGGAATTGGTCCTTCAAATGGAGTTTATGAAATTCTACAATTATGTTCTATTGCTGAAAGTTCAGGACAACAGTCTCAAACTCCAATTTTGTCATCAAATTTGGCTTTACAATGTGCAATGAACTTTGCTTAAAGTTACTATTTAAAAGAAAATTCAAAAGGGTAGGGGAGGAGGAAAGTTGCTAGACCTAAAACTACTAATGAACAGTGATAAAGGAGGATGCTACAGTGGACAACCTTCCCAAACTAAGTTTCACTTAACCAAATTAACTCACAGTCTCATGAAACTAGTGCAATCTTCTAAGGTTTGCATATTTCAACCATTCATTCACTATGAAGCATGAATAAAAGATAGAATTTAAGTGTAACATTCAATTCATGTCCAAACTAGCTTTACATTGCTATTTATCATCAACAAACAACAAAAATCATGGACAAGGAAGGGCATCAACACAACAAAATTCTTCAATACCAATGAACAACATTAACTAATCTACTAAAAGCATGTAAAACTCATGGAACAACAAAGTAAATCTACTCAAATTCACCATGAGGAGAATAATCATGTAACATGAAATTGGAACTCAAGAATCCACCAAAATCAATGAATTTATATTCAAATTCCAACATGTCTTTACAACAACTCAACTCTCCCTTGAAAATGAGAGGAGACCCCCTATTTATAGTGTCCAAAAAAATAAAATGAATGGCCAAGATTCAATCTCACTGTGTGGCCAAGATTCACTACAAATTAGGGTTTCACCTACCCCTTAATATTTCACAATTTAAAATACATCTTTGTCTTTAGCCTATTTTGTCTTCTAGTGGGCAGCATTGTAGCACTTTGTCTCTTAACTGATTTCCCCTTTTGTTGTAGCTACTTTGTAAGGAACTCATCATCAATAACGATATTTCCTTTATGTTTCTTCACAGTAGCATATTCCATGAACTTACCAATCAATGCCTAGAGCTTGTTTCATTCCATTATATTGGATTGAAGGACTTGGAAGTTCAACTTCCTAGACTGGCTAGTGATTACATCCCAATATTTATCACATTTTGGAGTATTCTTTATCACTTGCTCAGATTGAGTGAAGGCTCAAGCAGAAAAATCCATAAATTCTGGCTTGAGGGAATTGGTGGCTCCATTTTCCCTCTTCTTATGGAAGTGTGGCTATATTTTCTCTGGATGCATCTTGACGGAGGGCATGTCAAATTTTTTCATTAGCTTTAGATACTCCTCATAGGTCATCTTGATTTCCTTAGCCCAATCGATATCAAACTCCACTTCATGGAGCACCTGTTCTAATATTTCTCTTCTATGATTGAGGCTCAACTTCCTTGTTTCCACAAGCCAATGATCATCTATTACCAGTCTAAGCTTCTTTTCCCATGATTTCTCAAGTATCTTGAGGATAGCCTCAAGTTTGGGATATGTAATCTTGTACAACTCTAGGAAATCGGTGAAAAATTTCTTTGTGCCCTCAAGCTATTTTTGCACCTCTAGGAACTTATTTGTCATTCTAACAATGTGGATGATGCCCATATTTCTATTATAGACCACCTGTCAAAACCAATCTTTAGTGGCCTTCATCCAATTCTTCCTTCTTTCAAGCTTACTTATATGATCCTTGGATAGTAGTTGTGGTGGTGCTGACAACATGGTGGGAAACTCTTTAGCAAATGACCATTGTTGAATGTAAGTTGTTAAGTCTACTACTTGTGCTTTTAATTCCTCCTAATAGGTCTTGTCCTTATTCATCTGATGCACAATAGTAGCAACTGATTCTTGAAGATGATTATTTTTTTGTTCTCCCATGGTCGTTCCTAGGTCAATAGTGGAGAAATTATAGCTGACTCCTTCTCCTTCCACCACTTGAGTAGCTATCTACACAGTCCTTGATCCCAAAGCATCCATTTTCATATGGGATCTGATCTTTGGTTTCTTTTCCTTCTTTGTGCTTATATGTGCCTAAGCCAAGATGGTTTCTAGTCTTTCTTTTGGATCCACGAGGATGAGGGCCTTCTTTTGTAGTTGTTTCTCTAGCCATTCAAGCATATGGGACCCCTCTTTTGGTGATTCAGGATCACCTTCCTCTTCTCAAGCATGTTGGATCTCCATTTCTTGGTGACCCCAGGCTTCTTGTTATGTCTTTTCTTCCTCTTTTCCATCGGAGTCACAGATGAATAGGGCAGTTTCTTTCTATGATTTGGTGATGGCTATGTGTTCTTTGGGGCTATCTCCCCCTTCAGATCTCCTTTCTTCTTCCTACCCATGTTCTTCATGATGCTCTGCTTCTAGTATTTTCTTTGCTCCAACCTCTTCTTCAAGCTTATCTTCTTCTTTATTTTCTTCTTCCTCTCCTGAGGGATGCATTTCTTCATCATGTTTAGGGCTCTTATCTTGTTCCTTGGTTGGAGGTTCTATGTTTACCTCCATTTCATCGTCTGTATCTTTCTTCTCCTTAGAGGGTTGCTTCTCAATTTCCTCCCCAACATCCTTGAGTTGTTGATCCAACTCCTCTTCAAGTTCTTGATCAAAAGTTTCCATGATGTATTTCACACCTGGTTCCTCAATATCTTCTTCAAAGGATTGTGAGTCCTCTTTATGCACCACTTCATCAATAATCAGGCGTTGATGCTTGGGATGCTCATGATAATCATCAGGTTCTTCCTCCATTTCTTTTATTTCCTCCCTCTCTTGTCTTTCCAACTCCTTAGAAATCCACATGGTTGTCTCCATCTTGGGTGTCTTAGTCAGGGGAGTAGGAATAGGGAAGTCGACAACAACTTGTGCTAAGGTAGCATGTATTGTAGGATTCATTAATACTCTAGAAATATCAGTTGGAATGTTCTACATATGCTTAGAAAAGGCTTCTCATGGGAGTGAGAGGGTAGGCATTATCATTGTTGTAGTGGCCAATGGAAGGGTTGTTGATGGAGACATGGAGGTGGAAGAGAGAGGAGAAGTGGTAGCAGAGGAAGAATCTACCACTAAGATTGGTGCAGTGGGCGAGGTGGAAGCAAGGTGAACTGAAATGTCCACCGTGGGCAGAGAAGAAGCAAGCAACGCATGTGATGCTAGCGGAGGAGTAAGGGAAATGGTAACAACAACAGTTGTGGCAATGAGAGTAGAGGCAGCAGTTGAGGACTTTGGTTGCTCGACCTCTCCTTCCTTCCCTCATGGAGTGGGTCCTCTTGAATGGTGGGCATCTCAATGAAACCACTTGACTTCTTTGTCTTCTTAGAAGGCTCCCCTTTCGATGCCTTTCTTGAGTAGACCTTGTGCTTGGTTCAACATTCAGTCCCCTGATAGGGCAGCAACAATAGTTCCACTATCGCTCTCGCCTTCACGCTCGTCTTCAAGCTCTCCATATGTTAAAGTGCCTCCTTACAGTTTCAACTGAGCTACTTGTCCATCAACCCATTGTTTTGTTCTTACCTCTATGTGCTTCATCAAAATATCAAGGTCATTGACCTCTTTCTCATTCCAGTCAATTAGGGGTAGTGGTAGGTTGGCAATGACATCATATCTTAGGTCTATCACTATGTTTTCATCCTCCACAACTTCATCCAACACCATAAATAAGTTAACCATTTTGAAGAAGTATGTCGTCATGCACATGTAGTGTCTCATGCACACCTCTTTATCATCTCCACAATTCACCCAAATGTCTTTGACATTGTGTCGATGTGCATATTCTACCCCAAAGATCTTTAATTTGACATACATATCCATCCATGGCCAGGCGGTGTGGAGCTCTAGGTTGTATTCAATGATCTCTTTCTTTGAGTACTCTACACATTGGGATACAGGAAGTGCATACATTCCTTGGCCAAATGTAAGAGGATATGGAATTCTTGGCCCATGCATGTTACTCAGGAGGGTATGTGCACATTGTAGCTGCCTAAAGAGTTCAAGTAATACCAACCAGTCATTTGGGTACCGGGGTAGTTTATATGGTCTCTCTAAGAAGCCCTCGGTTCTGATATAGGTAAACTTGGGAAATTGGATGAAGAGAAATCCAATCCAGCGGATGAAGGAATTTGCACTGTAAGTGACCCTCCTTTCAAAGTCACCTCCAAGTAATCTAACAATGTGCCTGATGAAGGCATCATTAACTCTGTAGTAGTCCTTCTTAAAGTTCCTATATTGGAGTTGGGGGTATATGTCATAGACCTTCAATTCCCTCCCTGGAGTTTGGCTTGGTGCCACAAATAGACCTCTATATTGAGCTTGATCAACCAGCAAATAAACCAGGTATGAGGTCATGTAAAACTAGGAAAATTTCTTTATAGCTACAAACTGCTCATGCAAGCAGTTGCTAATCATTCCTTCCCAATGGAATTTAGTCTCTCCTTTGATAATTTCCACAACATCCACTCCTAGAAGAAATTTGTAGTTAGGAGGCCCATGACTCTGCTTAATAGGGCTACCAAGTCATGGTAATCCTCGTAGAAATCACTTCTAAACAACTCCTGGGGTACTTTGTTTATGTTTCCCCTCTTTTCATTTAACTAATATTGATTGATCAGTTTCTTGCATTTGAGGGGGTTGGCCTTCCACATGCTCTCAGCATACTCCTTGGATGTCTCCTCCACTTCATTAAAGGTGGGGATATGGAAAGTTTTCCCAATGGACTTGGAGGACAGGTCATCCAATATGTTGCCATCTCTATCCACAATTATCTTTGTGTTTTCTTAGTCGGCCTCTCTATAGGCCATTACTAACTCGAAAGCCTCAAGGGCAGGCCAAAAATTAGCACCCTTGGCCAACTTACTTTTCCTTATTTTCCTTGCATTCTCTATGGTAGGGGTGATAATGACCCCCTGCTTGAATTCATCAATGTCAATGTGCCCTAAGTTAGTCTTTGAGAGCTTATCTTAGTCTGTGGTGACCTTTGACTTGAGGTCTTCTCCTTGAAACTTGTACTTCATTTGATCCTTGTCCTTCTTCCCTCTTAGTGCTTTGGCAAATTTATTTCCCTTTTCCTTCTCTAAGGAAGCTTTTGAGGGTCCTACAGTTGGTTCCATATATCTTGCAATCAAAACAGTAGTAAGCATATTCAAGTGTGAAACATGAGAAATGTTAGAAAAATTATGTAAAAACAATGTTAGACTGAGTAATTCATCATTTAAGTATCCTAACATTTCTTTTAGATCATCATTTTCCTTTTGCTAGAGGGAAATATGGCAATGTTGGCCCAAGGGTGTGGACTTCCCTGGGCTGGCAATCGTTTTGGAGGCAGTTACAAACAGACGAAAAATAGGGCACGGGGGTTCACATGGCTCCACCAGCATTAGGTTTTTGCATTTGATATGGGCCCCACCAATATACTAAATCATTTTGACATGTGTGTTTAATCAATTTTACAGTTTTGGAAATGTTAAGTTGACCATTCAAGCATGCGGGTACATGTGCTACCTTGGCTATTTTGGACTCCATTTAAAATGACACTGGTGGGGTGGAATACCATAGGAGGCATCTGCAATACGGGGCCCTCAGTCAGGGAGGATGACATCTTTTCACTTGTGGAGTTTAGTTTGTTTAGCAGAATGTGGGTGAGGAGCCATGGAAGGATAGTCAAGATCAGTCATTCGAAACGACAGAGGCAGAACGACGGTCTGCAATAGGCGGCCAACATTGTTGGGTCCGCAGAGATCCCTAGCATAGGTTATATGTTCATCAATGGAAGCAGTAAGGTTGGGATTTGCATGGTGGGTGACAGGCACGGGTTAGTTGTTTGGGAGCTGCAAAGGCAGGACAGCGGCCTACAAGCGGTCGCCCACATTGAAATGTCTACATGCTACTTCCTTCACTTAGCAGTTTTTAATTTGTTTAGAGGGGCAAGGCAGGCATCGGGGCCTGTGGAGAAAAAATTCAAAGGTTGCTAGCTATTTTGGAATGGCAGCCGAGGGGTAGTGACAACCCGCATTAGGTAAGTTGGTTGCCTCATTTTAAGATTGAATGGAGGTGGAGAGTGTAGTGTCCGCTAGGCGGATGGATGGAAAGTTGAGGTCGTTTGGAATTAAAAACACACAATGAAAACCCATCATCATCATACATTACCTCTCATACCATTCTCTATTCCTTTAGAGTAACTCTCCATAGTCAAAATTTTCACTTACCAGAAGTAGAGCCAAGAGGGGATCAGGAACATAAAACTTTTCAACATAGGCAGGACCAGGATCAAAACTAGAACAAGACCGAAACTGGGATCAAAATGGAATCTGGAATCAAAACCAACCAATGGTTCCAAGTTCAATTCCCACTCTAGACTCGAAACTGGGATCAAAATGGAATCTGGACTCGAAACCAACTGATGGTTCCAAGTTCAATTCCCATTCCACTTCCACTTCCACCAAAAGGATAAAGGTGAGATTCCCACTATGGATTTGGGACCGGGATTGGAATGGAATCTAGACTCGAAACCAACCAATGGTTCCAAGCACAATTCCCATTTCAGTTTCACTTCCACCAAAAGATAAGGGCATAGTCGGGAGTGAACATTCATCAGAAGTGGAATCATTTTGGGAATTGATTATTATGGAAACACCTATGGAACAAGTTCATCATATATGCTTCTACCAATTTATCACTCAAATGAAGCAATTTCAAACACACAGTCACACTAACTCCAAACTTAAGGTGTTTTGGCCCAAAAATTGGATGGAAGTTTCCCACGCAGGGCCTACCTAGTGTAAGGATGGGTTCAATCAGTCATTTTGGATGATGGGTACAAAGGGTGATCCACAAGCAGAGGCCCGCACTTGTGGACTCACGAGGGCTGAGAGATGTTTACTTTTGGGCTCATGAATTTTGGCTTAGTTTGAAACGGACGAACAGGAAAGGGCATCTACCTGCACACACAGGCCCAAGGGAAGCCAAGGCAGTTGCTTTAAAGTTTTTTGCTCGAAGATTGAGGAAACGGCGTCGAGTTCCCTATGGGTTGTACGAGCATGATGGCTATAGTTCAAGAATAGTTGTGGGAGGTGAAAGTTCCCCAAGTGCCTAATGAGAATTTTTCAAAAGATTTTCTAAGTTTTAAACCGTGGGTTTTGTTCACTGTGATGGGATCTAACTAGTTTTGAGTCATTATTTCATCAAAATTTAACAACTTTTGTGAAAATTGAAGAAAAATCACAACATGGAGGGCACTAGAAAACTAACCCAGAAAACTCGACGAAGTATGAGAAGACACTATAAACAATGGCGCTCTAACAACGAAGAGATCCTATGAGCGTGAAGGCAGTGATTGTTGGAGGCTCTAACAATTTTCTGAGAGTCTGATGGTGAAAATGACTTGTCGAGATCACTATTGAAAGAATTTTGTGCATTAAATGCCTACCATTAATGTAGGTATAGAAGTAGCCAAGGTTGGTTGGCATTCATTCCAAAAGCGATGGTGGTGGGAACAACAGGGTCTGCAAGGGAGGCAACAATCAAGGGTTGGTCATCTGGAACATCGACAAAAGGAATGCCAATGGAGGCCACAGGTTCCGTAGAGCAAGAAGATATATCGGCTCGGCCATTATAGGGATGATGAAAAGGGGACAAAGTTTTGCATAAGGTGGCCTGAATTGGTGGACCCAGACTATGTGAAGGATGGTAGTTTCAAAGTTAGAAGGAAAACTACCAAGGGAACTCCATAGAAGCTACAAACTTGGAAATCTTAAAGTTGGTGAAACTTGGTCAACTTAAGATGATGACTCTAGGGCTCCATGACCATTTAGGACTAAAAATAGAGGAAACACAAAATGAGGCAAAGGAAAAAGTGACCCAACAAAACGAAAAGAGAGGGTCCCCGTTCTAAACAGGGTGTGTGTGCTATAGGCACAAAACAACTATGGACAAATCCCGTAGGATTTAAGCATCTTAAAAGTTCATAGACCTACAAGAAGGAATTCCCAAAAGTACTCTCTCATGAAGGAAGCCCAATGTAAGGGTACTCCATGGAGTTGGGATAGAAAGCGGCTTCATAGGCTAACCTGCAAAGCAACATGTTAATCTACAAATAAAACATGCCAGAGAAAAAAAAGTAGCCACATAGGAAAACAAGTACATAGTCAACAAATTGAAAGGATTTCAAACGAGTCCCTCGGGAACCCTTCAAAAGAAGAGAGGTCCACTCAAGGGACGTGCCATTTGAAAGTGTAAGAATGTTTTTCACAAGTTGATTCAACATCAAGGAATCCTTTTGAAAGATGTTCACTTCATAAAGGAATTCTAAAGGAAGAAAATGCCCCCTCACGAGGGGAAGGTCAAGGCTTCTCCTGAAGGAAAAGTTGTTCCCACCTCAGAGGAAAGTTCTCCAAGTTCTTTCTTTGTGAACTCATGATGAAGAAAACATGTTTTGTTAGGGATTCAAGTTGAGAATGCAATTTTGAAAGAGTTTTCGAGAAAAGATTTGTTAGCAATGAATGTGTTTTTTCTAAAAATAGAAACATTATGAAAGTGACATTGTCGCACATATGAGGGACAACTCAAGCAAAGAAGAGAGAAAGAGAAATAAAAACATCACGAACAAGGGATAGAGGGGTGATATGATATTTCAGGGTCAGAGCTACTCATGAATATATATAAGTATAATAATAGTATATAAATGAAATATCATCAGCCCCCTACTATATTTGACCATGTGAAGAATGCACAAGAAGACAAAATAAAAATAAAAAATTGGGTCAACATGTAAGGGAAGCCTAAATTCCCCCAACAATTTGCATCATTCCCAATTTGTTGAAAATCAAAACACATAATATAGAAAGAATGATGAAACAAATAGAGGAAGTTTAACGACACATAATCATTGTTGTATCCAAATACCTACAAGGGTGAAAAGGTTCATCTAGGAACACATCACAACACACACACACACACTTATTCTAAAGATAAAGAAGAGGCCTCCCCCTAACACTCATCTACCAAGAGGTTGTTCACTTCCCAATCTAGTTCATTATAAGGGGATGGTGGATGAGCTTGCAACGATGGAATATTAAGGGGAGCCGCTTTAGACCCTCCCAAAACAAGGGCCAAGGAAGGAGACCCCGTAATGTCTTGACCACTAGGCTCTTGTGGAGTAATGGTCAGTGACTTTGTGAAGATTGTTGAAAAGGTCGGTACCTCGTCCAAAGAGATGAACATGCACTTTACAGGTGTGCCATGTGTAACCTTAATGGATGGGGTAGACGACACCCAAGATTTAGTGCTTCATTCACTGAGTGACTCGAGAGCAATGACAAACTCAGGGGAATCTGGAACATGCTTTGTCACTAGGATGGAACAAGCTAGTGCAAGACCACCCTTTGAAGAAGGTGGGATCCTCTTATGCCCTCCATTGCTAGAAGGGACAACCTCTACCTTTTACTTCTTCAGAGGATGTGAACTCCCCATAGATGAGGTGAGAGGCGCGAAAGAGGAGAAAACCACAGTTAACACCATCAAAGTATTTGACATTTCCACAAGTTTTGAGAATGGTTAGATGTCTGGGAGGGACATCAAAAGAGGTGGATTGATTGAAGGAGCAATAAACACCTACACCTTTTTAGGATTAGGTGCACCTATGCTCACAACAAGAGCTGGCAACAGAACCAAATTTGATTGAATGGAAGCAAAGGGGAGGAGAGAGGAGGATGCTTTAGGAGGCCCTGAGATAGGTGTGATTGACTCCTCTTCCTTTCTCTACAAAGCGGCCTACTTAGCTGCTAGAGCCTTTTGTTGGTGCTTGTGGTTGTATGCAAAGCAATTTCTGCAACTCTTTGAGCTAGAGGTCGAGAGCTATAAAGGGACATAAGGCTCTTGCTTAGCCATAGGAGCATCCATCACAACCATCTCTAGCGAAGGGATAGACTCTTGAATGAGAGCAAGAGGAAGAGGTTGAGAAGCAATGGGGAGATTTGGCTCTAGCGCCTTGATGGTAGGCCTCTTCCCATTCATTGCTTTAGAAGTAGGAGCGGTGGAAGGCTCTAGAGGTCAAGACATAAAGGATTCCTTGCGGGGACCCTTTCTTCTATTGTACAAGTAGCATCAAGGTCCAAGAGGCATAGTAGGGAGATCCGATATCCTAATCTTAGCCTTGTGCCAATCAAGCACCATTTGATTCCTCATGTGGAATCTAGGAGTAGACATCCAAAAATCATCTTCAAAAAGAGGAGCAAAAGAGGCACCCTGAGGATGGGTAGGCCTCTCCTTTCCATTTTGAGAAGAGGAGGAAGCCTACTGCTACACTACTAGAGGGGTCACTTTCGGTTGTCCTTTACCCCTAGTCTTATACTTCACATAGTTTTGGTAAAGTAGATCTATTCTTGAGGGAAGCAGACTGACTGGAGTGGGCCAAAAATGATTTAATGAATAGCCCCCACGGGACACCAATAGCTGATATTTGGTGTCATACACAACGTGCACAACACCTTCATAGGATAATTTTAACCACTTATGAATGAAAAAAGCGATTCCATTCATGGAAGCTAGCCAAGGTATGCCCAACTTCACCCTAAGCAAATCAAATTCTAGGATAACATTAAAGGTCATGTTCAGAGCCCTAGGTCTAACTAGGAAGAAAAGAGTTATTGACCCATATGGATTGAGAGAGAGGCCATCATGCATAAAAAATGGTAGACTTCGTTACTTCATACTCTTCCCTTTGTAATGAATTCAGCCATAATGTATCCTCTGTGATAACATTCACTCGGCTCGCGGGGTAAACTATGACCCCTATCACAATTTTCCCATTGAGGCAAGCAAGAATGTAGAGGGGAGAGGGCTTGTTATTCAAGGGTATATCCTACACTATGGATATCATATCTAGTGAGCTAGTCACAGGTTGTGGGGAAGGAGTAACTGTGACCTTATTAATGTATGCTGAGGGCTATGTAGAAGAATCAGATGGGTCAATAATTAAGTTATCAAAGTGAGATGAAAATGGGTCTGTGTATATCTACAACTCACTATTGGCTTTCACCACTGATTTATTCACATTTTGTTTCATTACATCGAAACAGATGGTACTGCCATCGATGTGATCTTGTATCTCATGATGTAGGCACATACAACATTTAATATCATGTCCATTGACTCAATGGTATTGACAAAAAGCATTTGCATCATACCAATCAGGATAAGGTTTCTTGAGAGGTCGAGGGTTTTCCAAGGTTATGATCTTATCCTTAAACAACTTCTACAAGATGGAATAATAAGATTTCGCTAACTTTGTAAACTTTCTATTGTGTTTGAGGCTATTATGATTCACCGCTGTGACTACATTGCAATAGCCTTACCTTTTCTTGAGATAGATACAATGGATTTTCCTTTTAAACAGAAGTGCAAGGAGGATCCTCTAAACTGAACTACTGTCTATTGATATTCTTGTAATGCAACACACAGATGCGCAAAAGAAGGGTATTTCACGAGGGAAAACTTTTCCTGCCAAGTTCTCTACAGGTTTCCTATGAATACCTTTTGCACATCATAATTGGGCAGTGGATATGAGATTTTTCAAAAGAGCACTTGATATCACACTATGAAATCAATTATCTTCTCATTATCCCCCTGCTTACATCAGACGAGATCCGAAAAGGTCATCTTTGGTCTGATGTTAGCTTGGAACTGTCAGAGAAACCAATTTACATGTTGATCAAAAGAAAATATAGAACTCTCGAGCAAGGAACAATACCGCTCGAGTGATGTATCCTTGAGAGATCAGGGAAATAATTTTTCCATCAACGTGTTGTGACGAAAGAATTATGTACACGTGGCATTAAAGGTAGACACATGAGTTTGTGAGTCCCCTTTGCCACTATACTTTTCAAATTTGGGAATTTTCATTCCTTGCAGGAAGGGAGCACTCAAGATCGCTACCGACAATGGGCTATCAGAAGAAAGGTTGAAAGATGGGCTAGGCAGAGGCCTAAGAAAGGCTTGCCAACTGGTTTTGCATTTGACCCATATTTTGAAGAAGGGCATTCAAAATAGGGTCAAAAGATGGCAGAGGGCTAGTGGAATCCCTAGAGCCACCGCCACCAGAATCACCTCTAGAGCCACCTCCACTACCAAAACCACCACCATGGCCTCCACCAAAGCCTCCTCTGTTAGTACCACCTCCACTACCAAAGCCACCACCACTCATTCCACCAAAGCCTCCATCGCCAAGGGCAGTAGGAGGGGTGAAACTGAACCTAATGGGCATTTTACTCACCTTGAGGGTGTCAAGTCTTTGGGAAGCAGAAGAGACACTAATCAAGGGCCCTGTTTCGGCCATTCACACGGACAAAGTGAGCACTAAAAAACCTATTTTTCTTTCATAGACATCCATCACTTCTCCTTGAGTAGTACCTAATCTAGGCTTATATGAAGGGATATAAGATTCGATTAGGTCAACAAGGCCTCATAAAAAATCTATGCATGTTCAATCCTTCACTAACAAATGTATCACCTTGCTAGAAAGCTTTGCGGCTCTCGCCATGCTCAATAATTTCTCTAAATGATTTACAAGGTCTAACAACCTATTATCCAATGTCATAAGGATTTCCATGGGAATACGCACAACATCATCCTTGTCTATAGACAAAGGCATAGGAGATGCTAGAGGAGTAGGTGCACGAGTGATTTCTTCTATGAAATCCATCTCATCAACATAATTCATAGGAAAACCAGTGGTATGATTAGTAGCAATACCAGTAGAAAAACTGGAGGTGAAACTAGAAGTGACCTTTGTCTTCTCCATCAATAAGTGTCGCATGCTTCTTCTAACAACATACCCATAAGTTGTGGACTGGGTTGTGATGCTCATAAACCTTCACAACACTCAGGGTTATGAAAACCACCAGGTGTAGGGAAAAAGTATCAACATGAATGAATGGAAAGGCGTTTTTCACGTCGAGTTCACCAAAAACCAAAAATGTAAGAGGGGGACCAACCATGCCAAGGATTCAAGTCACAAAGAGCCGATAGTGGAGGGATTCCCTAACTTACCTCACTCTAAAGGGATGTTTTGGGATGAGGATTGAGAATGAAGATTACTATGTAGTACTTTTGTCACTCTATAGACCCAAAAATATAATTTTGCCTAGATGAGCTAGTTTATGGAGTCTTAACTGTACCTAAAAACAACTCTCTATCTGAGGATGATAGCACGAGTTTGGGACAACAGTGCAGCGCGATGGCATCCGTACGGCCAAAAAAAGTGAAGCATTACCACCTCCACCTAAAGTCTCTCAAATCCAATGAAGGGAGAATGCAAGCAACAAACTTGGAAAAGCCGCCACCACCATAATCATGGTGAAGGGAGGTCTCGCAAGACTGCAAGCTCACAACTTTTTTAGTAGCCTTACACGTGCAATGTGGAGTTGATGGAGTGTCAAGTTGCTACAATGCTCACAATAGAGTGTTAGAATGCTAGAGTGAATGAGAATGTGCTTGAGAATGTATAAAAGTCATGAAAGAATTCCCAAAAGATGAAGTGAAAGTGAGATGAATGGATTTGAAGGTGGGATGAGAAGGAATAAGCCATTTTCGGGTCAGTTGGTTGACAGAAGGATGTTACAATTCATCCCCAATGAGGAGTGTAATGCCTCTGCCAAATTTAGACATGGGAATCCGCCAAGGATGGTAGCATGCCATGCAGACATTTTTGCATCATCCTCACATTCCTGACAAATATTCTCTCATTGACACACAAGACAAACACAAACTGGATGCATTCTGGATGGGTGATGTGGAATTTCACCTTTAGATTTGATTTTCTAAGGTGAGGGTATGTGAAAGGGGGATTTACACAAGGGGTGCAAATTCGCTCCTATACATGCATATGAATACTAAAATGGTAATATCAAAACCATATAGAAGACTACCATCTAACTGAACTTGAAATTTTAAATGCTTTAATTTTTTTTTTAAAAAGGGGTAATTTTTTTATTGAACTAGGAATTAAGTGCAAAGAAAAAGAACCCAACAGACCCACCAAGGGTCAAAGGCCCAAAGTAGAGTCATCAAGAAACCCCCAAGAATCATCTCATATCCTCCATAATAATATCCTCCAACAATATCTCAAAACCCCAAAGTAGAGCCATCAAGAAACCCCCAAGAAACATCTCATATCCTCCATAACAAGATCATCTAGCAACTGGGAAAGGTCCTCTAGAAGAATTCCCAAAACTTTGACATTCCAAGTCTCTATCGAATCAAACTCCCATCTAGCCAAGACGTCAACCACCTTATTCCATTCCCGTGGGATATTGCAAAAGGTGACTAAGTCCAAAACCCCACCTATAGAAATGATTTGTTTGACCACCAAGGCTAGTTGCCAATTCACACCATCTAATTGATGCTTATTCAACATATCAATCACAATATGAGAATCTAACTCACATATTATCCTTCTCTAACCAAGGTTACAAGCTTGTTTCAACAACAAAATAATTGACAAAACCTCCATAAAGTTATTGGTTTACTAACCTTTATAGATCAAAAAGAAGAACTCAACCACCCTTGAACTATCTTTGTTGATACCACTGAACTTGGCATGCACGAGATTACCTCTAGAAGACCCATTAGTGTTTATTTTCAACACCCCATGAGGAGGGGGTGTCCAAAAACCACATATTTGGATCTTCCCTCTAGTAGACCACCTCGACCTAGGTTGGGGGCCACTCCTATCATAGTAAAAAATCCCCAAAGTTTGGACCGCACCCATATCTCTTGGATCCACAAGGACATACAAATGACACCTAGTTGTAATAGTCTCTTGAAGAACCCCCAAGATTCTCAGCCATAGCTATCACACCTAAAGCTTCTTATCTTGAAAAATCTTATAGTTTCGTTCTAGCCAGATATTCCAAATAACAAAACTGGGACCAATTTTGCAAGAAATTTTAAGTAAAGAGGTCTTAGCTGGAGGGTTCCCTAACCCAACCCAAAAGCCATCCAAAGAAGAGGCATGTCTAGACAACTAGTTCTAGACTCCCCACCAAGAATTCCAAATCATTCTAGCAAATGGACATTGAAAATTTAAATGTGAAGCACACTCTTCATTGTAGTTGCACATAACACACATAGAAGGACCCTAGAATCCTCTCCTCCAAGGATTTTCCCCAGTGAGGCACTTATTTTTCACCACAAGCTAAGAGGAGAAATTGTACTTAGGCCAAGAGAACTTATTCCAAATTCTTTTCCACCATGGGACCCTAGCTTTCTTGAAAATTTTCTTGTCCAACTCTTAATAGCCAAAGGCAATCAAGAATTTTCCTTTTGGTTTAGGCCCCCAGGAAAGAACATTCCTCCCTAGAAGAGAATTACAAACCCTTGTAGCCAAAATATTAGCCAACTCCTAACGCTCCTCCATCGAGCTCCCTGAAGGCCACTCATGTGGGTCCTTCCACCTATACATAATCACTTGATCAAGAACTTGAGGGGACTTGAAATCAACAAATTTACACCAACTGACATCAAGAAAAATCTTGCATAAATCCTACAAATGAGGTCATGTTGACATGATAGGAGGATTCCCATCCCAAGATTCAAACCAAAAAAGAGCTTTCAAACCTTTGTTATAGATCCAAAATAACCCTTGCTTAACAAGCTTGGATCCCCTCTTAAGGGTACCCCAAATCATAGAACCCTTCCCCATAAGGTTGAATCTAATCACATCAACACTCTCCACCCCCCTCGTATATTTTGAAGTGAGGATCTTGGCCTAATTTTGATGTTGTTGAGAACACCACCACTAATGTAGCTTAGCCACCAAATCCTGCCCATTCAGATCAACCTGTTACAGCCCAAGCCCACCTTCTTACTTCAGCCTACAAATAGTATCCCACTTAACCAAGATCCACTTCCTCAAGGGGAGACTACCAAACCATAGAAATTTTCAAGAAAGACTCAATTTTTTTGATAAAACTAGAAGGGGCAGAAAGCACAAAGCACCTATACAAAGGAAAAGCATGAACCTCAACTTCAGAAGAGGTACTCTACCAATAGTAGAGAGTCACCTTCAAATCCAATGGCTGACCTTTTTGTGAAACTTATTAATAACATCCTGCCAAAACTTCTTGGGGAGCGAACAGACAAGAGAAATACCAAGATAGACAAAGGGAAGTGATCTAGTCTAGAATTTGAGAATTCTAGTAATTCTCCTCTAAATAATCTTTAGAGTATTAACAAAATAGACAAAGTACTTACTCATTGATACTTTGTCCTAAAGATACCAAATAAATATCCAAGACATTTCTCAAGTTAACAACCTCTTCAACTCTAGTCATACCCATCAAAGTAGTGTCATCCATAAATTGAAGATGGGATCGAGGGGTAAACTATTATCCCAACTCCAACCTCGAATTAGACCAAACTCCACACAAGATTCAATAAACCTCCCTGATCCTTCAGTCATTAAGATAAATAAGTAGGGGGATAAGGGGTCACCTTGCTAAAGGCCCGTAGATGCTCCAAAAATCTTGGAAGGCTCATAATTGATTAGCACAGAGAAGGAAAAATAGGTGACAACTCATAACCCACTCAATCCAAGCACCACCAAACCAAAATCCCACGGGATCTTGGAAAGAAATGCCTATTTAATACGGTCGTAAACTTTGGCCATATCAAACTTGATAAACATTGCCTTTTCTTTGGAGGAGGCCATGGAATGGACAACTTTTGTCATAATAACAATCCCATTGAGAATTTGTCTGCCAAAAACAAACCCACCCTGCTCCTTTGATATTAACCTGCTCAACCACGGCTTGAGACACTTTGCAATCAACTTAGTAATAATTTTGTACACAACATTACATAAGGCTATTGGTCTAAAGAGATATAGAGAGTTGGCTCTTTCTCTTTTAGGAATAAAAGAAAGAAAAGTGGCATTCATGGCTCTTAGAATTTGTGTGTTCCTTTGAGATTCCTAAAAAACCTCAAGAAGACCCAGCTTGATAGCATCCCAAAACCATTGAAATAACTCAACAAGAAACCCATCAGGCCTTGAGGCCTTCCCCTTCTTCATTAAAAATACTATATCCTCCAACTCGTTCATGGAGATATGATTGATCAAAGAATCATTCATTTTGCTAGAACCAAAGGAGGTATACAATTCAAAATTAAAGCTTTTTCCTCATACACAAGAGGGAATTCCTCTGTGAACAAAGGAAAAGAACTGATCAATCTCTTTAGAAATATCACCAAAGAAATTTGATTCCCCTTAGAAGACCTAAGAGATGAAATGAGATTACCCTGCCTTCTATTCTTAACAAAATTATGAAAAAGGAAGTGTTTCTATCACCTTCTCGAAGCTAATCAATACAAGACTTTTGCTTCTAGAAAATTTCCTCCTATAGCTCCCATTCCTCCACATCCTTCACTATCGTCACGTCTAGCTTACATTTTTCCTCAGTAAGACTATGGTCCAGAATATGTCGAGTAATGGAATCCAAGTGAGCTTGACCTAACTTTTTAGCCTAGAGGACATTACCAAAGTGATTCTTATTCCATTGTTTCAACATATATTTTACATATTGAAGCTTCTTTGTGAAGTAATACATTGTAGTGCCATGAGCCAACTTCCCATTTCACCACCAAATACGAACAAGATCAAGAAGTGATGAAAATCAAAGCCACATTAGTTGAAATATGAAAGATTGTCTTTAGAGTATCTAGAAAAGCAAACTGAGAATTTGATTAGCCAATGATTAGATCCTCATAAATCTAAAATCTCAGAGCTAGTTGTCCAACAATCACCAACCCAAAAGCTAGAAACCAAAAACTTGTCCAACCTTTTTGAAATACTAGCTTCCCCATTTCTCCTATTATTCCATGTAAGCATACCATTGTAAGGTTTGATATCAACCAAGTTCAAGAAAGCAACATTGTCCCTCTGAAGATTTGAATAGGGTTCCAGGTGGGCTTTGCCACCTCTCTTCTCCTCCAACAAGTAAATAGCATTGAAATCACCTGCCAAAATCTATGGAAGATAATAAAAAAGAGAGCACACAAATATAACATGAGACCATAGTAGAGACTTACTAAGATGATAATTCAAAGCATAGATGTTAGAAAGAAGAATAACCTCACCAAACTCCAAGAAATAAGCAACCATAGAAATGGATTTCCTGATAGAGAGCCACCAAATTGGAACCTTTTGCACAAAATATTCATCTTCCTAGGTAGCTTCTTTGACCAAAAGTCTCCTCCATTTTATCAAATATTCAATGATTTCCCTTTTCTACAACCTCTTGGCATGTGTGTTTGAAGAATTCCCTCAAGATCCAAATTATTTATTCCCTCCTTATCAAGATTTGGTAACTCAATTTAGGTTACAAATTTCTTCCCAATTATCTTCTTAAAACATGAAACATGCAAAACGGGATGAATTTTTGTTGATATAGGTAACTCTAATTTGTATTCCACAATGCCAATCTTTTGAAACACATTATAAGGACCATAACACTTAGGTGCAAGATTTTCATCTTGCTATTTTTATTTTAGAGACATTTTCTTGTATGGTTGTAATCACATAAAGACCCAATCTCCCACTTCAAAAGTCTTTTCACTATGGTGTTGATAAATATGTTGCATAATTCTATTTTATGCCATTACCAGGTTCTGTTAGAGGCTACCAAGTACCTCTCATTAATGTTGAATGTGTTCTTCAACAGTTTAAATGTTTGGTTGTGCCCTCAACAAAGAGGTGATTGATGGTGGTTGGGATCCATATATTGCTAAAAATGGAGACATATTGGAGGAATTATGCAAGGAATTTCTACACCACAATTCTACTAGTGGTAGCCATTGCACCCATCTCTCTTGTTTGTCCAAAGCAAAACATTGGAGGTATCCTTCCAAGCATTTGCTTACCACCTTTATCTATCCATTAGAGTGAGGATGTTATGATGAACTACAATCCATATGAGTACCCAAACAAAAAAATAATTCAATACAAAATTGCTTGTAAGTGTAGGATCATGAAAAATTACTCACTTTCGGAGTCCTATGTAATTTCTAGGGTAAAAGTTGGAAGTTGGGTCCACGAAGAGGGGAAGTTTCGACCAAAACAAAAAAAATCGCAAGAAATGCGTAGGCATTTTAAAAAAATGTGTATGCACTTTGGATTGGGTACCTGAGCCTAAATTCAAATGCATATGCATTTAGATTTGGGCACGCACCCATAAATGTGTACGTGCGCATGTTACTAACGTGTACACATTTCTTAAAGCTATTTAATTTTTTAAATAAAGAATTGTGTTATTCATTTTTTCACTATATTTTGGCTAACGACCTTGAGGGAGAGATAATTTCATGTACGCATTCCTGAGGTCCAATTTCAACCTAATTTTCACTACCACCTCCTCCCATTGACACAACCGACCTTAGCGACCTCCAAGTTGGTTGAATTCTGCTCTTTTTTTGCTTCATATCTTGCATTTTTGTTTTGTAATTGTTATTTAGTTTTTGTTTGTTTTGTTTGTTTTACATTGAATATTTTATAGTTTTTAAATTGTATTTAAAACCAAAAACATTAAAATTGTAAATTGAAAACCATAAAATCTATACCTAAATTAACTAGAATTTAACCTAAATTGGACACAAAACTTAGAAATCAAAACCCTAAACCCTAGGTTCCAAAAAACATAGACCTAAAAACTAAAACCCTTAATCCTAGGACCTAAACCTTAAAACCTAAACCTAAAACCCTAAACCCTAAAACCTAAACCTAAATTAGATTTATAATGTCTAGATTTGTTGTCTTTTTACTAGCCCTAAAATCACATATAATCCCTAGATAAGTCTATTTATAATGTCAAGGAAATAATAGGGCGGGGGCCCTAGCTCAGTTGGCTAAGTCTTTCCTGTTGCAGGAGGTTGGTCATGAGTTCTAGTCTCCCCCATCCCGTGGTACCGGAGGGCATGTCACGCCAACGCCGCCGGTCATGTTAAAAAGTTTACCAGGCGCGCTGCAGTTTATAGGGGGCCATGCTATACAAACTCGATTTCTGTAGCCTAAAAAAAAATGTCAAGGAAATAATAACTTGTTTCAAATATAGTCTTAATAATATTTATTAGTGAGCCCAAGATTGCATTAGTAATACCTTTTATCACTGCTAATCCTTATTCTCCACCTCTAACAAATCTTCAAATACTTTTGCTCACTTTTCCAAGTCCTTGTTCAATTTCTTTAGCAATATTCACCTATGTTCATAATCTTCATAGTTAAGTGTGTAACAAGTCCCTAAAATTTGTATTTATGTCCCTATACATACCTTTAAGGAACTCAAAACCAAGTATCAAATTTCCAAGTCCTTGTTCAATTTCTTTAGCAATATTCACCTATGTTCATAATCTTCATAGTTAAGTGTGTAACAAGTCCCTAAAATTTGTATTTATGTCCCTATACATACCTTTAAGGAACTCAAAACCAAGTATCAAATTTCATCAAAATAGGCTTGGCAAGTACAATTTACCACTCAATTTTAACCTTGCAAGGAAAATGAAACCATATGGTTACTAGAAGTCAACACAAAACCAATTGAATATACATGATTTAATAAAATTAAACTCTCTATTTATATGAATATGCTTGTTGGCTCTAATTCTCAAAATCAATTTTACTGCAATAAAATTTCAAGGTTCATGGTCTATAATAGACAATGAAAAGGAATGGACAATTTATAATTTTATATATTCCTCTTCATGGACCTAATACTTAAAACTTTCAAAAGTGACAACGTTTGAGACTTATAAATATGTCTATCAAATATATAATAACAAAACTTGAGAAACTTTTGAAATAGCCATGATTATCTTCTCAAACTAGTAAGGAAATATAGGCTAGTTAAGAAAAACAATATAGAATTTAGTTAGAAATTAAACCAAAATACCACCTTCCCAAAATCACACAATCATGAAATGCCAACAATAAATTATGATCAAGTAGCTCATTAAATTATATTTAATACTGTATACACCAAAAAATGGTTTGGATAAATCTGATTAATTAAATGCATTTATTTTAATTAACCTTTAATTCATCTACTATTAAATAAATAGAAATATTTATTTATATAGTTCATTTCTTTAATTCTTCTATTCTATTTATATTCTTCTAATTATTCTCTATTAATTAAATAATCAACTTAAATAGTTTGTATTATTTAATTATTTATTCCCTCTTAATTAAATAAACTAAATTATATAGTCTTATTTAATTATCATTATCCCTCTTTTATTAAATAAACAATTTCAAATATTTTTTTTATTTAATAATTGTCATTTCTTCTAAAATATTTCAATTTCCTCTAAATTGAATATTTCCAATTTCTTCCTAAATTGAATAAATCTAAATATTCAATTAAGGCATATTTCTACAGCTATTTCCTCTTTTCACTCACCATTATGCACCAACAAAATTAGATATTTCATATCTAATTAATTCAACTCGGCCTTCATAGACAAATTTGGAGACAAATTACAGGCAAACTCCTTCATCTTCTTCCATTGATCATTCTTATCCTTTAGCAGAATTTTTTTATGGGGAGGAACAATCTCCATAACCTTCTCAAACTTCTTCATCCTTTACCATTGAATCTTTCAAATCAAATCTAGACCCTTACCTGTTGCCACATCACAAATATGTTGTTGGGAATCTATAAATACAACTTCTTTCCACAAGAAATGGATCCCAACTTTGTGTAATATTACTCCACATAAATAGAATTAGAAGCAATAGATCAATTGAGCATTGAGAAAATAGCAATAGCAATCATATAGCAATCATAATCATGGCTTTTCATTTAGTTGCATCTTAGTTTACATTAGTTTCTTTTATCATTTTCATGTCAATTTCATCTACAATATTACACCATATCATTTTAGCAATCATCATATAGGATTAGTTTCCTGCATTTTACATCATCTCATTCTCTAGATTGGGATTTTAACAATCACAGTGCTTACAAAATCTGAGAACCCCTTGTGATTTAATAAATCTTTGGAGATAGAGAGCAATGAGATGCTTTTGAGAGATTTCCTGCTTTAATTAGATTAATTATTGTTTAAATCTCTTGATATAATGTCTTATTGATTGTGTTATTTCATTTACGCATATTTTACTCACACATAAATTGGCGCCCACTGTGGGGCCAAAAAACCCCATTTTTTTAACATCTTTTTTGAAAAGTTTGTCCACAGGTTTTTGACATGTTTTGTTTTGGCATGATCGAGAGTTTTTACAATGCATTCGACCTCCAGATCAACGCATCTAAGCACTGTTCTGGTGCATCCACATAATATTCCAGCACATACGATTACTATTACGACACATCGAGTATTCTATTTCACTAGTCAAGGGTTTTTCTTTCAGCGCATTGACCTTTTCGTTTAATTCATTCATCAATTTTTGTAGTGCATAGAACTATTACTTTAGTGCATTCAAATATTGTTTTAGCACATCTAAGGATTGTTATGGCACATCTAATTGTTTTTACAGAATTATAATTTTTGAGAATTAATCCCTATTTTTTGTCTTGTAGGTACAAAATACGCTTGTCAAAGATGATTGTTGGAAACACTTATGTTGGTCAAAGACAAAAATTTACAAATTACTAATGGTGTTTGTAGGGATCTAATATTATTATTACTTTTTCCTTTGGTTAAGACAGTGCATCTAGCTTAATTAAACAAATAGTTTGAACCCCATGTTTATTGTGTTTCAAAAGCAATAGGCTTATGCTCTCCCCTTAACTAGGTGATCAGAATGCTAGACTTGCTATCCTTCTTTATTAACACCTTTAGAGGGCCTGTCATAGTGGGAAAAAGTATTCACCCTATGGGAATGACCTAAGTGGGAACAACCAAAGCCAGGTTTTCCAACCCACTCTAAAAAAATTGAATCTAGGGAAACCCACATTCAACGACAGTGTGCAAGATAACCATCCCCAAAACCTTTGTTCTAAAGGTTGGGAGGTCTCCTAAGGGAGTTTATCTGAGTTGCACCAAACGAAAACCCTTTCTATGAACTTTAGTGTAGAATCCAACTATGTCATTTTTTGAACACTTTTTATATCACGGTGCAAGGGGAGGAAAGAATAAACCCCCAAGACATTCACCATATAACTATCAGAGACCCTAGCCAAAAGTGAAGGATTTGACTTTGGTTGAGACTCAGGAAAGGAAAAAACACGGGTGCCCTCTAGGGGGTGACAGGGTTGTGTGAGCTGACATAGTTACAAGTTTGGGCTATGATATTCTAAGTGACCTTGACAATTAGAAAAAGTGCTTGAATTGTCTTTATTTGTGTCAAACGAGTGGAAATTGGAAGAGTCGAACCTAATTCTACAACACTCACTACATGTTTAATACATAGAATCTGAACAACTATTTACAATCTGGATTTTGTGTGTAAAGTTATTTCCAAAGGTATCATCTAATTAAATCATCAAATTCCAAGATTTACAAGCAAAACACCCCTCTAAAATATTCATTTGGTTAGAAAATTACAACCTATAATCAATCTTTTTACAAAGAAAAAGTAGAACAAATGGACAAAATTGTGAAAATACTGACAACTTCTAGATTAGCACAATCAAACTCTGTTTTAGCGCATGTACCCAGTCTTTAAGCACATCTGCCTTATTTAAAAAATGCATTAAAACTCTATTTCACTGCATCTATCCTATATTACAATGCATCTACACCCAGTCTGTCAACAATTCACCCATAATTTTAGTGCATATACCCAATTTTTCAGCACATCTACATAGACTGTCAATGCATTTACCCAGTATTTTAGCACAACCAACTTTTGTTTTAGTGCATACACTCTATCTGTCAGTGAATATAGCCTATTTTACAATGCATCTACCCAGACTATCAGCACATTTACCTAGTATTTTAGCACATACACTCTATTTTTCAGCACATATAACATGTTTTACAACATATACACCCTGTTTTACAACACATATACCTAGTTTGTTAGCGTATTCAGTTAGTTTATTAGCGCATACACACTCTGTTCTAACACATACAAAGAACCATAAACCATAGAGTTATTTTCCCCATCTGCTAGATAGATAACATCAGAATCTAAATTTTTATTAGAACAAAAAACATTTAATAGTCAAACCACTATCTCAAATTTTCCAAAAACTAAACTTTTCAAGTGAAACTCTTCTAAATTAAACCAAGATCTTACACTTTTAAAGTGTCATATCATCAAACACAATTCTTGATTATTAAGTTAAGCTTCTTTATCATGATTTTTCATCTTACAATCATGAAACAAAGCAAAATAATCAAATTTTAACTTATTCTCATCAATAGAATTTATCATTCTATTTGACTTAGTTAAAATCCTTAGCACTCATCCAAACAATAGATCAAAGTTTAGTGAAAATAACAACACTTGTCTGCCAATTTTGACAAGGTTGTAAAGGTAGAAACTTAGAGAAAAAGAAATTGAAACACTAAATACCATGGTTGAAGAAAATCCCTTTCATAGATTCCATCAAAAAAGATGGTAATGAAATAATTGAAGAGGACATTCAAATTGCACATCAAGATTTGAATTTTCACCAATTCATGGAAAAAGTTTTGGAAAAGGACAGAGAAAAATACCTTTTGATGCTAGCTGATTTAGGTGTAAAACTTCCCAAGGACTTCGATATTAATCGATTAAAAGAATCATGTAAAAGAGATGAAAATGAACCACAAAACACAGATCAAGTGGTTGTCCTAACACATCAAATGCAAATTTTACAACTTCAGGATATGCAAAAAAGGGACCGTGAAAAGATACATGTTACGAGACATTTGTCCCTATCCTTTTCATCCAAGTGTGGACATGATACCATTTCCTAGACATTGTGAATTCCTGAAATATGACAAATACAATAGTAAAACTGATCCAATAGATCATGTGAGGGAATTATGAATAATGAGCTTATAATTTGCACAAGAGGAAACTTATTTGATGAGGTTGTTTCCAAGAAGCTTAGGAGGTCAATATATGGAATGGTTCTCTAAACTACTAGGAATTTGATCCTTTGAGGAACTAGTCAACAAGTTTATCTCACAATATTCCTATAATATTCAACATGAGATAACAATAAAAGATCTTTATAATAAAAAACAAAAGAAAGGTGCAACATTCCTCTCATTTTTACAATGATGGCGAAGGTTGTTTTCTAGGTATCCACGTTCCATACCTAAAGAGGAAAAGATGGAACTATTCATTGACAACCTAACTGATGAGATGAGCTACATGCTTGATCTACAATGCTCACCTACATTTGAGAAATTGATTGAAAATGGGCTCAATATCAAAGAAGCCTTGGTCAAGAGAGGGGGAATAAAACACTACAATGAAGGATCAAATAATACAAACTCCTCGAATCACTATAACAACAACGATAAACCAAAGTTTTGGCAAAAGAATAGAAATACTGGTAACTATGATGCTACAAATGAAACACAAAATGTGAAATTGATATTTAATTTGATGGAAACTACTACAAAGACCAATAAAAACAATGACCAAACATTAATCAAAGTGTCAATTAAAACAAAAACCCGAACAATGGTGAATCTAAACCACAATCATATCAAAAACCATCAAATCAAAGAAGATTCACACCATTGGGACAAACACTAGAATCAACAATGATAGAACTTCTTACACATAGACTTATCACATTACCTAAGGTAAGAAATTGGGAACCAAGAGTCAAGACATCTTGGTGGAATGATACCGACTACTGTGACTTTCATAAAAACAAAGGACACAAGACAAACAATTATATGTAGTTGAAACATCTAGTATAAGATTTGATTGATAACAAGACAATATTCGTAGAAGGACATAAAACCAACAATGATCATGTTATCAATATTAGAACTCCTTAAAATCTCATCATCTCATAAGGAAGTTTTGGAACAAGCTCTTGTAGCCACCATTGTGCCCAATAATCTGGAAGTTTGTTAATTCTAGGCTATGGTGGGACACTTAACCATGCATCACTACCTATCATTTTTTGAACAAGATGGTGTATCACTTACTCATCCACACAATGTTTCACTTCACATTGAAGTCTTAATCCACAAACACCAGGTAAAATGTTTCTTAATAGATGGTGGAATTGGTTTAAACATTTGCACTTTAAAACTAATTCATGCACTAAGATATTATGATAATGTTATTGATGCCAAAAGGAAAATCACAATAAAAGCCGATGACGAAGAATAGAGATCCTCCAAGGGATTGATTGTGATGCTTATTCAAGTGGGACTAGTTGTGAAGAATATAGTTTTCCAAGTATTAGACAAAGAGTTGACTTATAATATATGTTTGGGATGTCCCTAGATTCATGAAATGCAAGCAGTACCTTCAACTTATCATTAGTGCTTAAATTTTTTGGTCAATGGACAAGAAGTCACTATTTCAGCTGACTACAACAATCCCCAATATCGTAGCATGCTTAAAATAGCTCAAGACACTTTTGTGCCCCATAATAGGGAAGCAAACACTTCTAGTTCATCCAACAGTGAAAGTCAACTAAACGTTGTATCTAAATGGGTTAAGAAAAAGGACCAGTCAAAAGATATGAATATTGTTGATTCTACTCCATCAAACAATGAAGATCAATTGGATTCTCTATCACAAAAATTCAAAGGAAAGATCCAGTTAAAAGACAAAGGCATGGGGGAGTATTCCATTAAGCAACCTTTATGTCTTCCATAGTTGTTGCCATCTCCAAGATCATGTGGGCAACTGTCAACATTAACACAACAATCATCAAAACCTACCATAGTTTTGGATGATAGATTTGTAAAGGCGAATACTTTAGAAGATGAATCTATAGATAAGGAAATCTTCAATTGGCTCTACAAAGATGAGGAAGCATCTACATCGGCAACTATCAGCATAAAGACATATCAATATGGAAATGGCAAAACAATATTAGAGAAAATGGGGTATGAAGGAAAAGGACCTATTGGTAAAAGAAAAGAGGGCATTGTAGAACCCATTCAACCTCTCACACTTTATTCAAAGGAAAAAATAGGACTAGGTTATAAAGAGGAGTCAAAAGAAGAAACCACTCATAAAGTTGTTGAAAGAATCCTTCAAATGCGTGATAGTTCTAAAACAGATTCTAATGAGTATGAGTGGGATTCTTTATCTGAAGCACCATACGAGGACATGCAAATTAATGTCATAAAGGATTATACACCCACACATGAGGAGGGACAAAGCTCAGGGACTAGACCCCTTGTATTTGGATCACAAAATATCAATGAGTCAAGTGAAGATGGACAGATATCGAGTGAGATAGATGACTTGGAGGAGAGTAATATCATAGACCTCGACATCACTACTAACAACTTTGACAACATTTCTATCAGAACCCTCACTGTCGTTGAACTTAGCCAATCTGATGACCTTTTACCCTTAATACATCTTGAACTTATCAATGTACCTATCTTTGCGAATGATGATGTTATCATTAATTTCCTTTGTGGTGACAAACCTGACACAAGTTCTAATCATAAATCTCATAACAACACTTGGAGTCAGGAGGGTGTCAAATCTTCCAATTATAAAATTGAAAACAAGAATAATAGATCTAATGGTGAAAACCATTTAATGGCAGCATTAGATCTCAAAAAAGTAAAAATAAAGAATGCATCTAACGGTGAAAACCTCTCTTAGGCACCAAAATATGGGAGATTTGACACCATTCCAGAATACTATCATGAAATATCATTATTATTGGTGGAGCCTACACAGTTTATCAATCTGGGCACAACAGAAAAAGCAAAAACTCTACATCTAGCAACATCTATGACTGAATAGGAAAAGCTTGAATTCACCAAGTTCTTTGAGGAAAGACACATTAACTTTGTTTGGTCTTACTCTGATATGCTAGGCTTAGACCCAGATCTTCTAATGCATCATTTATCTCTACCATTTGGAATAAAACCTATGAAGCAAAAAATAAGAAAAATGCATCTGCATATTGCCTTGTTGGTGAAAGCAAATTTGAAGTTGTTAGATACTAGATTTATTAGATCTATTGATTATGCGAAGTGGATTTCTCATATTGTACCTATTACTAAACTAGATAATAGTATCAGAATATGTACTAATTTTAGAGATCTTAACAAGGCATGCCCCAAGGATGATTTTCCTTTGCCAAACATCAACATAATTGTAGACTTGCGAGCAGGACACGCCATGTTATCACTAATGGATGGTTTCTCAGGTTACAACCAAATCAAGATAGCACTAGAAGATCAAGAGAAAACAACATTCACATGTCCATGGGGAACATTTTGCTGGAACACCATGCCCTTTGGTTTGAAAAATGCAGGAGCTACATATCAGTGAGCAATGACCACCATTTTCCATGACATGATGCATACCTTTATGGAAGATTACGCGAATGATATATTAGCAAAGTATTATACCAAAGAAGGACATCTAGAGATCTTGGATAAAATCTTCATTAGATCATAGAAGTTTAATGTCAGATTAAATCCTAAGAAATGTGTGTTCAGTGTTACATCAACAAAACTTCTAGGATGCATAGTTTCAAAGCAAGGTATCAAAGTGGATTTTCCAAGGTCAAGGCCATAATGGAAATGCTGCCACTGAAGAATATCAGTCAACTACGGTCTCTACAGGGTAGGCTACAATCAATTAGGAGGTTTATCTCCCAATTAGCAAACAAAAACTCATCCATTCAATCATTTGCTACATAAGAATGTCTTTTTCAAATGGGATCAATAATGTGAAAAAAAATTCAATCAAATAAAGCAATATCTAATGTCACCGCCCATACTAATGCCACCTATAGAAGATAGACCATTATTACTATACATTGCAACAACTAAGATTTCTTTGGGTGGTCTATTAGCACAGGAAGATCCTATGGGAAAGGAACGGGCTATCTATTATATCAGCATGACTTTAAATGGTTATGAGATAAATTACACCTTCATTGAGAAAGCTTGTTTGGAAGTGGTATTTGCTACTTAGCAGTTGTGGCATTACACGTTAACCCACACAGTCAAACCCATAGCAAAGATTGATCCACTAAAGTATTTACTCAATAAGGTTTCCCTAATAGGAAGATTAGCCAAGTGGGTCATGATCTTGAGTGAATTTTATATTGAGTATGTAGATCTAAGAGCCATCAAGGGTCAAGTGATAGTTGATCAGTTAGTTCAAGCTCCATTAACAGACAATCGTCCAATGAGCATTGAGTTTCCTAATGCAGACATTCTTATTATGACAACACAACAATGGATGCTTTATTTTGATGGGTCCTACACACAATGTGGGTCTGGTGCGGGAATTCTATTTGTTACACCTCAAGGACATACCATCCCAAAGTCCTACAGGCTCATGTTTCCATGTACAAATAGCATAGTTGAATACGAGGCATTAATCATTGGCATCAAGGTGGCAGTTGAATGGAAGATCACAAAGCTACATGTATATGGAGATTCACATCTAGTCATTAATTAGGTAAATGATGAATATCAAACCAAAGATGAGAATTGTATGCCATATAAGAAAATGGTGGATGATTTCAAAAAGTACTTTGTGGATGTGAAGTTTGAACAAATTCCAAGGGCAGAAAACAAGGTTGTTGATGTTATGGCGACAATTGCTTCTCTCTTGCAGATACCAGAAAAGTAAGGTCATTATGAGTTTATGGTAGAACAAGTGTCTAATCTTGCTTATGATAATTCTGAATCTCAAACCATATGTCATTTAGTTGACATTGAATCCTCAATTTATGGAAAGACCTATGCTTACCTCAAAGACAATATCCTTCCTCTTGATCTTTCCAGAAACCAAAAATGCAACTTCATCCACCAAACTGCACGACATACTTTAATTGTAGACATACTTTACCATCGAGGTTTGGATGGTACTCTTCTTCAATGACAACTTTACATGAGGTTCATGAAGGTGTTTGTGGAACTCATTCAAGCGGACTAACCCTAGCAAAGAAACTTCTTTGTTTGGGGTATTATTGGCCAAATATGGAGAAGGAATCTTTTCAGTTTGTTAAAAAGTGCCAAAAAATTTCAAATTCATGGCAACATAATCCATGCACTGGTGCAAGAATTACAACCATTCACTTCAACATGGCCTTTTTGTCAATGGGGATTGGACCTAGTAGGAAAGATTAATCTGTCATCATCCAATGGACACAAATTTATAATCACAACTACAAAGTACTTTACAAAGTGGATAGAAGGTGTTCCCTTAACAACAATCACTGGAAAACATATTTTTTCTTTCATACTGAATTACCTCATTTGTCGGTATGGTATTCCTTAGTCCATTATCATAGACAATGGTATACCTTTTAAGAATCAGGATGTTCAGGAACTGTGTGAGAGGTTTCATATCCAACATTATTTTTCAACCCCATATTATCCTCAAGGAAATGGCCAAGTAGAGTCCTCAAACAAAACTATTCTTAAAATCCTAAAAAAAATAGTCAATAATGTTGGACGTGATTGGCACATTCAACTAAACCCTGCTTTATGGGCGTACCGAACCAGCATCAAAACACCTACAAGAGCTACACCATATGCCTTGGTCTATGGATCAGAGGCCATCTTGCTTATTGAGGTTGAGATACCATCACTTTGTGTGTCACTGAAGGGAATTATTTCAGATGAGGATTACAGAGTGTCTAGACTTCAAGAGTTGGAATTGTTGGATGAATGTCGTCAACAAGCTATGAACCACTTGCAGGCATATCAATAGAGGATGTCCAGAAGTTACAATCATAGAGTAAAACCTAGAACATTTTAGGTTGGTGACTTGGTCTTAAAAGAAAATATTCAAAATCAACAAGATAGAGAAAAGAAAGGGAAGTTTGAACCTAATTGGCTACGTCCCTTTGTGGTTAAGTCAGTCGATGGATCTAGAGCTTATCAGCTAACTACACCAAAAGGAGATTTTTTTGATGAACCTATCAATAGTCTCCATCTTAGGAAATTTTACACCTGAATCATCTAGTGCATGGTTATAGTCAAAGTGGTCACCTTGATGAAAACTTGGAAAATAGGCGTCTTGGTGACAGAAAATTACAAGAATACAAAAAAAAATACAAAAAAATTAGAAAAAGAGAAAAATACAAAAAAATAAAAAAATTCATAAAATCTAAAAAAGTGCAATAAAAACATGTAGTGAAAACCTAGAAACAGGCGCTACTTGTGATTTAAACTAGCTTTTCCATCTATTAGATACATGTCTTAGTCGTTCCATTTCACCATCATTTTGCCTATCATTTGAAAGAAAACCTCATTTACATATCTTGGCAATGTGGTCGTGTCTCACACTAGCTTGGGGGCAAAATCCTGAACTCACTGGGGGTAATAAACTTTGAGCTTAATGAAATAGAAAAGCAGTAGTATGACAACGAAGCAAACACAATGATCACAGAGAAACTCAACATTGGACATACATCAAACATCAAAACATCTTGGAAAATCAATCATCCCTATC
Source organism: Sequoia sempervirens (assembly GCA_007258455.2). NCBI lineage: Eukaryota > Viridiplantae > Streptophyta > Pinopsida > Cupressales > Cupressaceae > Sequoia > Sequoia sempervirens. The sequence continues at coordinate 27,980,461 of VDFB02056351.1, forward strand.
AAACAACTGACATCAAATCAATCAATACAACTCTAGATGGATGATATTCTTTTGAATTATGATTTTATCGCTTTAGTTGGAATGTTCAAATGTTATGTTATGTTTTTATTTTTGTTATCATTTCTTTGGAGGAACTCGATGATGTATTGAACTAGAGAAGCTAGGAAGGAGAATGGTATTTTCTTTGTCTGTTGTCTATGAGTTGATCATTATTATTGTGTGAATTGTCGTGATATGTGCTCTACAAAGTATCACTAATGACATTCCAAATTCACATAGGAAAATGATTGATTCTTGTATGTTTATGAATGAAATGCTCATGTCATCTCAGTTAAATTATACCTAGATGCTTGTCTTAACTTGCAATATCAAAAATCATGAAAGTAGTACTCAGGTCATCATTGGTCTAAATTATACCCTTGATGATTGTACTCACCTTCAACATTTTAAAGGCTTGATGATGATAAAAGCATGATAAATGGACTATTAAGATGACAAAATTTGCATATGTAGATTTGCTTGGTTAAATTAGATTGTATTCATATTAGTTTTGCATCTACATTATAGATTTTATGAGATTGGTGAATCAATAACATGATAGAGCAATCATAAAATCTCTAACTGAATAAGTGTAGATCATCAAGTTTTAATACATTAATCAATCCTATACTAGGGCATATCAATCAAAGCTGATAAACCACATCGACTGATGATATTTATATCAGCCTACACCATATGTAGAATCATGTCCCACGTCTTTGGGAAGAACTCTAAAATCCTCCTATGATCATAACATATCGAAAATCAACAATATTATCAATCAATCAGCCTATCAATCTAATCGGCTTTGTTGAGACTTTGATCAAATCTTGTGAGTGAATATCATTGAACCTCACCTATCATGAAGTCAATCAATCAATCTATCATTGATCCTTGCCTATCATGCGGTCAAACATCAATCTATCATTGATCCTCACCTATCATGAAGTTAATCACTCAATCTATCAATGAATCTCACCTATCATGAGGTCAATCAATCAATCTATCAATAAACTTCACCTATCATGAGGTCAATCATCAATCTATCATTGATCCTCGCCTATCATGAGGTTAATCAATCAATCAATCATTGAATCTCACCTATCATGAGATCAATAATCTTTTAATCTATCAGGATCATCAATCAATATCAAATCAAAGGCTGACACGATTGAAAATCATCAAACACAAGGAGTTAAAGCAGGGCAACATTTAATCATCTAGCGGAGTAAACATCATTTTTTAGGAGATAAATCAATTTTGTATCATTGAAATTTGAAAATCTTTATCAAATCATCACAAAAATCATAAAAATTTGAAAAATTAGAAATATCGAAAAAATTCATTGATTTATCTCCCAAGGGGGAATCATCACCTCAAACCTTAAAATCAATGCTTGAGGCATACTGAAAAAAATTTCATCAGTACTAGCAACAACAATAGCAAAATTTTCTTTGAAGCAATGCATAAACACATCACTTCAAAGAGGGGAAAAATGTATACAACTAAAAATGGTCTAGATAAATCTGATTAATTAAATACATTTATTTGATTTATTAACCTTTAATTCATCTACTATTAAATAAATATAAATATTTATTTATATAGTTCATTTCTTTAATTCTTCTATTCTATTTATATTCTTCTAATTATTCTCTCTTAATTAAATAATCAACTTCAATAGTTTGTATTATTTAATTATTTATTCCCTCTTAATTAAATAAACTAAATTATATAGTCTTATTTAATTATCATTATCCCTCTTTTATTAAATAAACAGTTTCAAATATTTGTTTTATTTTTTAATTGTTATTTCTTCTAAAATATTTCAATTTCCTCTAAATTGAATATTTGCAATTTCTTCCTAAATTGAATAAATTTAGATATTCAATTAAGGCATTTTTCTACAGCTATTTCCTCTTTTCACTCACCATTATGCACCAAAAAAATTAGATATTTCATATCTGATTAATTCAACTAAGCCTTCACAGACAAATTTGGAGACAAATTACAGGCAAACTCCTTCATCTTCTTCCATTGATCATTCCTATCCTCTGCCAGAATGTTTTTATGGGGAGGAACAATCTCCATAACTTTCTCAAACTTCTTCATCCTTTTCCATTGAATCTTTCAAATCAAATCCAGACCCTTACCTATTGCCACATCACAAATATGTTGTTGGGAATCTATAAATACAACTTCTTTCCACAGGAAATGGATCCTGGAACTTTGTGTAATCTTACTCCGCGGAAATAGAATTAGAAGCAATAAATCAATTGAGCATTGAGAAAATAGCAATAGCAATCATAAACATGGATTTTCATTTAGCTTCATTTTAGTTTACATTAGTTTCTTTTATCATTTTCATGTCAATTTCATCTATAGGATTACATCATATCATTTTAGAAATCATCATATAGGATTAGTTTCCTGCATTTTACATCATCTCATTCTCTAGATAGGCATTTTAACAATCACAGTGCTTACAAAATTTGAGAACCCCCTGTGATTTAATAAATCTTTGGAGATAGAGAGCAATGAGATGCTTTTGAGAGATTTCACGCTTTAATTAGATTAATTGCTATTTAAATCTCTTGATATAATGTCTTATTGATGTGTTTGTTATTTCATTTAAGCATGTTTTATTGTCAAGCAGGCTATTTGACCTGTGCAACTGTCAAATGTTCCTATACCTATGAGAAAGCATGTGCATGAGCTAGGGCCTGTGTTTGCATCTACGTCTGTGTCTAAACTAATAACCCCTACACCTGGACCTGCAGGCTAGCAATCTGAGATGTTGGGAGGGTACTCCAATTTGCACATGCTTCTCTGTTGGAGCTACCAGTGATCACCTCTTATGAGGCACCCTAAAGTATTTAACATCAAACATCAGGCCTCCTTCGACTCCTCCTCCACTCCCATCTCCATATCCATCTCCCTCCTCATCATCATTGTCCACCTCATCATCACTGCTCTCCACATCCTCCTCCTCCTCCTCCTCATCTCTCTCATCTCTCCTTCATTTGCGTCTATGTGTAACTACCATCTCCTCCTCACTTGCTATCGACACTAGCTCATCTAGGACTGAGATCTATGGGAATGGATGTAAAATTATGTATTGTGCATAATTTGTGATAATCAGAGCCTCGATAATCTTGGGATGAATCTCTCAAATAAAGGGTTGTAAACCTTGGTACTCCTGCACTATAGCATCATATGACTAGTCAAGTCCCCACTCAGTGGCATCTATCTAACATCAGACATAATGTGCAACACCTTAGGCCATGCCCTATACTATGTCATATTGTCTAAGCACCCTCCTTAGCAAAAATCTCTTAATGATGTAACGTGTCCTACCAATCAGGTAGATGGACTAGCATAAGTATGGCATCTTTGTATCATCCTCTAGCTAGTGCTCACAATCAAAATAGGGTCGCCATGTAATTATCTCTATATCACTAAGGACTCTCCTCCAATGATCTAATTTTCCTAGTTTCATTTGAGCAAGTGGACTTGCATATGTGTGAACATATGGCCTCATGGCGGGTTGATATCTGACTATAACTGGACGAGTAACTGCTATATGCTCCCACACCCACACCTAAAGTAATGTAACTCTTGAAGAAAAACTAGCCCCTCCAAGGTAAACCACCTAATGCAAATCATGGTATAGGTGGGCAAGCATGCACATACCCCAAACATATCTAGTACCATGGACGATCATACTCTCCAAAATGCGACCCCATCCAATTGAAAGTCCCTTTGACTTGCAATCAGGACAAAGGAACCCTCCAATGAAACAAATAAGTATAACGAACAAAGTAGCATAGGCATCAACTAGCTCTCAACATGGAAGCTCATATCCACAAATTGTATCATCCTGAAACACTCGACGTATCGCCTTGGTCCTGCCTTGCTTAGTAGAATCATAGACTACCAACTCCCCAACAACAAGTATTGGAAAAATTTGTCATACATCCTCAGGGGTCATTGCCATCTCCCTGGTAGGAAGGTGGAAGGTATTTTTCTCACTATGCCATCTCTCTGCTAAGGTTGTCAATAGTCCCCAATTAATCCTAATCTAGGGCATATCTAGAAGAGAAGACAAACCACATCATGTGATAAATATTGTCTCAAGCTGCACTAGCTATGGTATCAAATCAAATGTCCTAGGAAACCACTGTCAAATCTATAAGTTTTTCAAAGAGTCCTATCCTCACAGAATATCAAAAGTTAGTAATCTTTGTCAATCAATCAGCCTATCAATCTAATAATCTCTGGTGAGACTTTGATCAAATCTCATGAGTGACTATCATTGAACCTTGCCTATCATGAGCTCAATTAATCAATCTATCATTGTTCCTCGCCTATTATGAGGTCAAACATCAATCTATCATTGATCCTTTCCTATCATGAGGTTAATCAATCTACCAATGAACCTCAACTATCATTAGGTTAATCAATCAATCTATCAATGAACCTCGCCTATCATGAGGTTAATCATCAATCTATCATCGATCCTTGCCTATCATGAGGTCAATCAATCAATCAATCATTGAATCTCACCTATCGTAAGATCAATAATCTTCTAATCTATCAGGATCATCAATCAATATCAAATCAAAGGTTGACATGATCGAAAATCATCAAACACAAGGAAGCAAAGCAGGGCAACATTTAATCATCTGGCATAGTAAACATCATTTCTTAGGAGATAAATCAATTTTGCATCATTGAAAATTGAAAATATTTATCAAATAATCACAAAAATCATAAAAAAAATTGAAAAAAATAAAAAATCATTGATTTATCTCTCTAGGGGACATCATCACCTCAAACTTGAAAATCAACACTTGGGGCATATTGAAATTTTTTTCATCAGTACTAACAGTAGCATCAAAATTTTCTTTGAAGAAATGTGTAAACACATCACTTCAAAGAGGGGCAAAATGTATACACATAAAAATGGTCTGGATAAATTTGATTAATTAAATACATTTATTTGATTATTTAACCTTTAATTCATCTACTATTAAATAAATAGAAATATCTATTTATATAGTTCATTTCTTTAATTCTTTAATTCTTTTTACATTATTTTAATTATTCTCTCTTAATGAAATAATCAAATAATCAACCTCAATAGTTTGTATTATTTATTCCTTCTTAATTAAATAAACTAAATTATATAGTCTTATTTAATTATCACTATCCATCTTCTATTAAATAAACAATTTCAAATATTTGTTTTATTTAATAATTGTTATTTCTTCTAAAATATTCCAATTTCCTCTAAATTAAATATTTCCAATTTCTTCCTAAATTGAATAAATCTAAATATTCAATTAAGGCATATTTCTACAACTATTTCCTCTTTTCACTCACCATTATGCACCAACAAAATTAGATATTTCATATCTAATTAATTCAACTTAGCCTTCACAGACAAATTTTGAGACAAATTACAAGCAAACTCCTTCATCTTCTTCCATTGATCATTCCTATCCTCTGGAAGAATGATTTTATGTGGAGGAACAATCTCCATAACCTTCTCAAATTTCTTCATCCTTCACCATTGAATCTTTCAAATCAAATCCAAACCCTTACCTGTTGCCACATCACAAATATGTTGTCGGGAATATATAAATATAGCTTCTTTCCACAGGAAATGGATCCCAACTTTGTGCAATCTTACTCTACAGAAATAACACTAGAAGCAATAGAGCAATTGAGCATTGAGCAAATAGCAATAGCAATCATGATCATGGCTTTTCATTTAACTGCATCTTAGTTTACATTAGTTTCTTTTATCATTTTCATGTCAATTTCATCTACAGGATTACATCATATCATTTTAGCAATCATCATATAGGATTAGTTTCCTGCATTTTACATCATCTCATTCTCTAGATTGGCATTTTAACAGTCACAGTGCTTACAAAAACTAAGAGCCCCCTGTGATTTAATAAATCTTTGGAGATAGAGAGCAATGAGACACTTTTGAGAGATTTCCTACTTTAATTAGATTAATTAGTGTTTAAATCTCTTGATATAATATCTTATTGATTGTGTTTGTTATTTCATTTACGCATATTTTACTGTCAAGGAGGCTATTTGTGCATGTACATCTGTCAAATGTGCCTATACCTATGAGAAATCTTGTACATGAGCTTGGGGTTGTGTTTGCATCTACATCTATGTCTGAGTTAGTAACCCATGCGCCTATACCAACTGCCCTTGTATTATCTGTACCTGGACCTGTAAGCTAGCAATCAAAGTTTGCTAATGCTAGGAGGGTACTCCAATTTGCACATGCTACTCTATTTGAGCTACAAGTGATCACCTCTTATGAGGCACCCTAAAGTCTCTAACATCAAACGTCGGGCCTCCTTCGACTCCTCCTCCTCCACTCTCATCTCCTCCACCCCCATCTCCATCTCCATCTCCCTCCTCATCATCATTGTCCACCTCATCATCACTACTCTCCACATCCTCCTCATCTCTCTCATCTCTCCTACATCAATGTCCATGTGCAACTACCATCTCCTCCTCACTTGCTATCAACACAGGCTCATCTAGGACAAAGATATGTGGGAATGGATGTAAAACAAGGAAATGTGCATAATCTATGGTAATCAGAGCCTCAATAATCTTAGGATGAATCTCCCAAATAAAGGGTTGTAAACCTTGGTACTCCTTCACTGCAACATCATATGATAGGCCAAGTCCCCACTTAGTGGCATCTATCTAACGTCAGGCATAATGTGCAACACCCTGGGGCATGCCTTGTACTATGCCATACTGTCTAAGCACCCTCTTTAACAAAAATCTCTCAATGATGTAACATTTCCTACCAATCAGGTACATGGACTGGCATAGAGTATGGCATCTCTATATCATCCTTTGGCCAGCGCTCGCAATCAAGATAGGGTCGCCATGTAACTATCTCTATATCATCAAGGACTCTCCTCTAGTGCTCCAATTTTCCTAGTTTAGGCTGAGCAAGTGGTCCTGCATATGCATGAACGTATGGCCTCATGGCAGGTTGTTGTCTAACTGTAACTAGACGAGTAACTGTTATATGCTCAAATTCCCACACCTAAAGTAATGTAACTCCTGAAGACAAACTAGCCCCTCCAAGGTAGACCGCATCCATTTGAAAGTCCCTTTGACCTGTGATCAAGACAAAGGAACCCTCCAATGAAACCAACAAGTATAACAAAAAAGTAGCATAGGCATCAACTAGCTCTAGCCATGGAAGCTTGTATCCATAAATTGTATCATCCTAAAACACTTGGCACAGTGCCTCGATCCCACCCTGCTAAGTATAATCATAGACTACCAACTCCCCAGCAACATGTATCTGCAAAATTTGCCATACATCCTCAGGGATCACTATCATCTCGTTGATAGGAAGGTGGAAGGTATTGTTCTCACTATGCCATCTCTCTACTAAGGTTGTCAATAGTCCCTAATTAATCCTAATTTGGGGCATATCTAGAAGAGAAGACAAACCACATCATGCAATAACTATTATCTCAGGTTGCACTAGTTGTGGTATCAAATCAAATCTCCTAGGAAACCACTCTCGGATCTGTAAGTTCGTCAAAGACTCCTATCATCACAAAATATCAAAAGTTAGTAATCTTTGTTAATCAATCAAAAATCAATTAGCCTATCAATCTAATCGACTATGGTGAGACTTTGACCAAATCTCATGAGCAACTATCATTGAACCTCACCTATCATGAGGTCAATAAATTAATCTATCATTGATCCTCGCCTATCATGAGGTCAAACATCAATCTATCATTGATCCTCACCTATCATGAGGTCAATCAATCAATCTATCAATGAAACTCGCCTATCATGAGGTCAATCAATCTATCTATCAATGAACCTCGCCTATCATGAGGCCAATCATCAATCTATCATTGATCCTTACCTACCATGAGGTCAATCAATCAATCAATCATTGAATCTCACCTATCATGAGATCAATAATCTTCTAATCTATCAAGATCATCAATCAATATCAAATCAAAGGCTAACATGATCGAAAATCATCAAACACAAGGAGGCAAAGCAAGAAAACATTTAATCATTTGGAGGAGATAAATGGATTTTTCATCATTAAAAATTGAAAATCTTTATCAAATCATCACAAAAATCATAAAATTTTGAAAAATAAAAAAATCATCGATTTATCTCCCGAGGGGGCATCATCACCTGAAACCTGAAAATCAACACTTGGGGCATACTGTTTTTTTTTCATCAATACTAGCAATAGGAGCAAAAAAATTTTTGAAGCAATGCATAAACACATCACTTCAAAGAGGGGCAAAATGTATACACCTAAAAATGGTCTGGATAAATCTAATTAATTAAATACATTTAATTGATTAATTAACCTTTAATTCATCTACTATTAAATAAATAGAAATATTTATTTATATAGCTCATTTCTTTAATTCTTTTATTCTATTTACATTCTTCTAATTATTCTCTATTAATTAAATAATCAACTTCAATTGTTTGTATTATTTAATTATTTATTCCCTCTTAATTAAATAAACTAAATTATATAGTCTTATTTAATTATCATTATCCCTCTTTTATTAAATAAACAATTTCAAATATTTGTTTTTATTTAATAATTGTTATTTCTTCTAAAATATTCCAATTTCCTCTAAATTGAATATTTCCAATTTCTTCCTAAATTGAATAAATCTAAATATTCAATTAAGGCATATTTCTACAACTATTTTCTCTTTTCACTCACCATTATGCACTAACAAAATTAGATATTTCATATCTAATTAATTCAACTCAACCTTCAATGACAAATTTGGAGACAAATTTTAGACAAATTATAGGCAAACTCCTTCATCTTCTTCCATTGATCATTCCTATCCTCTGGAAAAATGTTTTTATGGGGAGGAACAATCTCCATAACCTTCTCAAACTTCTTCATCCTTTACCATTGAATCTTTTAAATCAAATCCAGACCCTTACATGTTGCCACATCACAAATATGTTGTCAGGAATCTATAAATACAACTTCTTTCCACAAGAAATGGATCCCAACTTTTTGCAATCTTGCTCTCTAAAAATAGCATTAGAAGCAATTGAGCACTGAGCAAATAGCAATAGCAATAGCAATCATAATCATGGATTTTCATTTAGCTACATCTTAGTTTACATTAGTTTCTTTTATCATTTTCATGTCAATTTCATCTATAGGATTACATCATATCATTTTAGAAATCATCATATAGGATTGGTTTCCTACATTTTACACCATCTCATTCTCTATATTGGCATTTTAACAATCACAGTGCTTACAAAATCTAAGAGCCCCCTATTATTTAATAAATCTTTGGAGATAGAGAGAAATGAGACACTTTTGAGAGATTTCCTGCTTTAATTAGATTAATTAGTGTTTAAATCTCTCAATATAATGTCTTATTGATTTTGTTTGTTATTTCATTTATGCATATTTTACTCACACAAATACATTTATAATTTTCCCACTTGTCAAATCAATGAAGTAGGACCTTGATATTATTATTTAAAGATTTTAAATTAGGCCATTGTGTTGAAATCAAAATTTAAGATAAAGTGAGAATTTAATCAAGGGTACATGTACATGGCTTTAATTGTATAATTTAATGTACATGGTGTAGGGGAGGTTGTAATTGTTTTTATAAATTCTATAACATAAATTAGTCTAAATTTTTATGTTATGAATTTTTTAATGTTTTAAATTGAATGTATCTTCAAATTAAATGTATGTTGAATTTGTGCACGTTCAATGTGATTTATAACTTTTAAATTGTGTGTACATTATTTAGTTAGTTTGTTGATATATATATTTTTAATTGTTTAACACGCAATTGCCATTTCATTGAACATGGAGCATGAATTTAACATAAAATAATTTTATTCCTAATGAACAACTTGAAGATCCCATACATCCACATCCACCACCACGACAAAACCCCACACCTCCACCCTCTCCACCTCCTAACTCCACATGCGCTACAGTAGATCAAGCTCAATTAAGAGAGAGCATTAGAGCAAACCTTAATGTGATTCAGGAAAACATAGATTTGATAAAAAAAATGAGCCTAATATCCCCCCATCTCTCATGGTTTGCATCTTCGATGCAAACTATTGTTGATTATGTATGATCTATTGATGTGGACCTAGATAGGTTCCATCAATGGAGAGAAGAGAGGAGACAATTCTATGCAAATGGATTATCTTATAAATAAATCCATGCCCTTAAAATTACCAAACAAGACATTTGCCAATATTTTTTTAGCCCCCAAACAAACAAACCAATTCCACCCACTAAAAAAATGAATTTCAATTAAATAGTGTAGGCACCCACAAATAGCTGCAAATTTTTGGGATAGATGGTGGATGGTGTTTGATACTCCACCACATGGCAATTTTGAGGTGCCCCTTTACATTTTGAGAAAGTTATGGGCTGAGTTTGAGTTGGGTTTAAAACCCAACTATTTTGATATGAGGTCATTTCAGGGAATTGGGAGTGGCATGCCCCAACATAGATTAGGAGCACATGTCAATCCTCAACGATGTGCTCTGATTGCTCCTATTGTTGTTCCTCTTTCTCCTAGTGTTACCTTTGTATTTCAACAACATATTATGTTGTCAACATTAGAAGCATTGAGTTCTCTTTCAGGACATCTCACTCATCAAACTGCACACGTAGCGGCTGAAGTGGGAAATAGAGAGCATGGAGGATTAAACTATGGGCATAGTCAGACATCCACTTCAAGTGACCCACACGCATCTAGGACGAAGTCATATATGGATTTACTATATTTTGAGGATCGTCCTACACGAGTATGTACATCTTTTGAACTTAGGGAACATTTAAATAATTTGTTTGAAATGTGTAAAATTCGTGTAAATAATAGCATTAAATTATATATATAATATATAATATTTGTGAACTTAAGAATTTTATCCTTCTCTAATGTGAAAAATAACTTAAAATGCAAGTGATAAAAGACTAAGGACACTTCAAGATTAGCCAAAAGAGAGATAAAACAAGAAGGAAAATGGACAAAACAAGATATAAATGATTTCACCTTCCTTGCTGTTGATGTCTCCATGATTGACCTTTGCTTGGGATGATTTTGTGTGCTCCTTAGATGATTTCTTGAGTGACTAAATGCAAGATTAAATGTGCAAAATGATTAAAAGAGATGGCTAGATGATGGCAAAGGATTGAAAGTGCAAATTGGCAGCATGTAGTTATCAAATGGCTAAGTGTTGAAAATGCCCTTGAGGAGGAAGTATTTATAGGAGAATTTGAATTCTCTAGAGAATTCAACGGTCAAGATTCATCCAACAAGGCCAAGATGAAGGGCTATGGTGGGTTGAGAACCCACAAGCCCTCACATCTTGACATGTGGATCGTGAAGTGGCCAAGGGGATATGAGATGGGGGTGAGGTGTCAAGAAGGTACATGAGGTGGAGGAAGGACAAGTACCTTCCAAGCACCTTGGGGAGTGAGAATTTCCTCAAAAAGAGATTCTTTGTCCCCAAGTGGGAGTGAAAAAGACATTTGACAAATTTTGGAATTCCTCAAAAATCTACATGGGAAAAGGAAAGGTGGTTGGGGATATAAAATTCACATTCCTAGGAGGATCTAGAGGATAAAAGGTGGGCTCCAAAAAGGTGGGACTT